>WOVY01015759.1:0-37140 GCA_013436015.1 Rhipicephalus annulatus
AAGACTCCACGGGCGCGCGACCCCCTCTCCTCGGAAGCGTATAGGTTCCCCGACGAACCTTCTCACCCCACATCGGCGGCCGAGCAAGCCTTCAAAATTTCTCGATGGAAAGGGGCGTGGTGATTCCGGGTTGAGTCACCCGTCGCCGACGGCCCTCGTATCGTCTCGACCTTTCCTCCAGCCTTCGCTGCGCATCGCGCCGACGAAATCATGAGAACTTTCTGGAATCTCGTGCGGAAGGTATTTAATCGAGCAGCCGAGACGAGAGATCAGGAGAAGACGGAAGTTAGCGCCAGAGCGCGTAGGGATTCCGCCGTGTAGTCGGCGAAGGTTTTGTCCGTAGAGACAAAGCAGGAGAAGAAGAGGATTTCCACCTGATGGGTGAAGGCTCGAGCTACAGGCAAGAGCGTGTGTCTACCGCTATCGAGCGAAGACGCGTGGCAACAGCAGCGTGTGTGAAGCCGACGTGTTTCCGGCGAAGAAGTTTGAAGCTTGGAGAGCGGCCAAGTGAAGGCGTGAGGTTTCCTGGAAGAGAAACTTCGGGGGGAGCAGAACGACAGAGGTTTCCTGGAAGAGAAACTTCGTGGGCATCGGATCGACAGAGGTTTTCTGGAAGAGAAACTTCGGGGGGCAGCGGAACGACAACAACGCTGGACTTTGAGTGAGTGATTCTCAGAAGAGTATCATCCAGACTTTTGTTCCAAGAACTTTGGACTGAATAGGTTTTCTATCTATTTAGTCTTTAAGTGTGTTGGTTGTTCAATGCATGCGACTGCATTGTAGTGCGTATTGTTGTCTGTGTCCGTTGTTTCGAGTGTGGCTGATTGTACTGTGTAGTACGTTGTTTGATTGGTGACATATTGTACTCAACTATTGTGGAGTGTGCTTACTTGTATATTGTTTTGATCTGCCATTATTGAGAATATAATTTTGTTTTGTTTATCATGTCTCGGCTCTCACTTGTTCTTTGGGCCACAGCCGGCGTCCGCTGGCGCGCCAAAAAGGACCACTTCTAAATTGTCCATGCTTTCGTGGCGCGGTTCGGGGGGCTGATACTTCGGCCCTTGGAATTAGCCCGGCGATCGCCTCCCAAATTAACGGGACCTGTGACACCGCCTTCAATGACTGGACAGACGAAGACAAGCTACGGCATGTGTATTTCACCCTGGAAGATGCTGCTGGGACCTGGTTCGAGAATCAAGAGCGAAGCCTCACAACGTGGGACGCCTTTCGCGCCAGGTTCCTCACCACTTTCACAAGTGTGGTGCGCAAGGAGAAGGCCGCAGCTCTCCTCGAAACCCGCATGCAGATGCCAAATGAAAATGTGGCGATATTCATGCACTCTAAAAAAAGGGAGCGAGAATGGAGAAACGGGCTCCGTTTCTCCTTCGGCGCAGCGACTTCTTCCCTTTCGGGCGCTTTACCCGTCGCGCCCTCTCGTGGCAAGGACCAAAGGAGCAACGTTCCTGCTTCAGCGTTCAAGTTTCTCCTCAATCACGGGGGTCTTGCTCGCGCGCATGCGCACACCAAGCCTATAGCCGGCCGCGGCCAGTCGCGAGCGATTGATTTTACCTAAGATTGTTGTAAGCAATGCAGGAGTGACGTTTTCTTTTGTTTTATTAGTATAGAGTAAAAGGCTCTCTTTTTTATCGTCAGGCACTCGCACGATGCTCCGCACACTTCCATGTGTGTCTCGTGTTGTTTCATACTACCAATTTGTCACGAATACAAGAAGCTCTGCTTTCCAAGCAGTCTTGCTTTATCGATTACCTTAGAATGTAAAAAAATAATGATTTTTTTCAGTGTCGACATACTTGGTAAGCCCACGCATTTTTAGTTTCGCACGGCACCAACAGCACTCACGAATTCAACGAGGCGCGTAAAAAAGCATCACACTTAATTTTTCAATATTGTAGGAAACCTGATACCACTCTACAGTCCATGCGTGAAAGTACGATCATATACAATTGATAGATTTATACGTGCCACTACCACCATATGGATGTTGTTTGCAATTTACCTCCATTCGAATACGGCCGCCGTGGCCGGAAGTCGAACCTGCGTCCTCCAGCATAGTCACACGACACCTAATAAGGCTATGCTACCACAGCAAGTGAAAGCACAAAGGGAAACAGGCTGCGAAATTTCACCCAGCGTTTATTCGCCAGACTAGACTACAACCATATCAAGCTCAGCGCGACCGTTTTTTGTAACGTTCAGTCCCGTGTACTCCTTACCTGTCGAGAATCGTTGCATTTGCTAAGCCTACTCGCTTCGTCGGGGGGCAGCCATGTTGATTTTGATAAGGAGGAACGTGTTTCTCCGTGGATGAGGGAGCAACGTTTCTCTATTTGAAAACGAACATTGGGGACATCGCCGTTCCTCCCTAAATGGAGAGTACGTCACTCCATTTTTTAAGAGTGCGGAAGATATGATTAAACTCTTCCGCCACGCTGACTCCGACATGTCCGAGGAGAAGAAGGTGCGTCTACTTATGCGAGGAGTAAAGCAGGAACTCTTCGCCGGGCTGATTAAGACGGTCGCCGAATTCATTTCAGAAGCATCTACGATAGAGAAGATGCTCGAGATCTGCACGCGGCAATATAACCGTAGCTTCTCGTCTACAAGCTACGCCGACATTCAAGCGCTCGGAACCACTGACTTGCGTGAGACGATCTGAGTGATCGTGCAAGAGGAGCGGCGAAAATTACTTCCTTCAGCGCAGCCTCACGTGGAATCCATCGCGAACGTCGTACGCCAGGAGATTCAGCAGTCGCTGGGCGTTCCTCAGCCTCAAGAGCCGCAGCTGCAAGTAATGAGCTATGCTGCTGCAGCACGCCGCCACGCCCCTCCTCCACGCGCACGCCAAAATGCCGCCCCATCGCACTTCCGTCGCTAGACACCACCACCGCCACCACCCCACCGACGACCTACCATTCGCCAGCGGGCCAGCGCACTGCGCCGAGGAAAACCGACGTTTGGCGCACCCCTGACCACCGCCCACTGTGCTACCACTGCGGTGAGTCCGGGCACACTTACCGCCGTTGCCAGTACCGACAGATGGGACTGCGTGGCTTCGCCGTCGATGCACCGCGTCCGCAGCCAGGGGAACGGCCACAAGACATCACTGACTACCTGACAGGAACTCAATGGACACCACGAAGTCGTTCCCGTTCGCCGTCGCCCAGCCGCCACATGTCACCGCACCCCCGACAGTACTCCGGCCGAACGCGGGGCCGGTCTCCTAGCCCGTATCCGGGAAACTAAGGGCACCAACCGGTGGAGGTGCGGTTGCTGTGCGACGAACTACCGAAGATCCTCCGACGACGACGCCGCCGCGACGGAGCTTTCCGAACACAACACCAACCAGGCAAAGCCCTGACGGCGAAAGCTCACTTACCGAAGGTGGCCTGACGACGCAATATGGAAGCAGCGGAACAAGCCGACGCAGCCGTGACTCGACGCCACGCCCTAACTGTAATGCGAGACGGCGAACTAGCGACCTCGACGTTCTTATCGACGGCCACAGTGTGACCGCTCTCGTCGATACTGGAGCCGACTATTCTGTCATCAGTGGGTCATTCGCCGCGAAGTTAAAGAAAATTAGGACAGCTTGGAAAGGCCCTGAAATCCGCACAGCCGGAGGTCATCTCGTAACGCCTGCAGGAATCTGCACAGCGAGAGTCACCATTAACGGCCGTATTTATCCTGCAGACTTCGTAGTCCTACAGCGTTGCTCGAAAGATGTCATCCTTGGCATGGACTTCTTATGCCTCCATGGTGCTGTCATCAACCTAAAAACAAAGTCGATAACGTTGTCCACAGAAGAAGCACTACCGCCGCGCACGCCGTCAGGACACCATGCCTTGAATGTGCTGGAAGAACAAGTCACCATTCCGCCTCGCTCTAGCGTCATTATTTCAGTCAGTGCCCCTAAATCACCAGGGTTGAAAGGCGTCGTTGAAGGCAGTCAGCATTTATTGGTCACCCGCAATATTTGCGTCGCAACAGGAAGTGCAGAGCTGCGGGGAGGCAAAGTAACGGTTATGCTCACAAGTTTCAGCAATGAATACAAACATGTGAACAAAGTAACGATGGTCGCATACATCGAAGAAATTGTCGAAGCCACCAGTGCTTTCGCCCTCGCCGATTCTGCGGAACCTGCTCAGAGGAACCAAGCCCCTCTCATAGCTTTCAATGTCAATCCCAGACTTCTGAACAATAAGCAAGAACAGTTCAAGGCCCTGCTCTTGCAATACGAAGATTGCTTTTCGTCATCATCAAAAATTCGGCAGACCCCAATCACGAAACCTCGTATCATAACCGAAGAAAATGCCAGACCACTCCGTCAGAGTTCGTACAGGGTTTCGACGCGAGAACGTGAGGCCATGAAGAGACAAGTTGATGAAATGCGGCGGGATGACATTATCCAGCCGTTCAAGAGTCCATGGGCATCCCCCGTGGTGTTAGTGAAGAAAAAGGATGGTACCCTACGTTTCTGCGTCGGTTATCGCCGCCTGAACAAAATCACAAGAAAGGACGTGTATCCTCTCCCACGAATAAACGACGCACTTGATCGGCTCCATAACGCCAAGTACTTTTCGTCAATGGACCTCAAGACTGGCTATTGGCAAATCGAAGTCGACGAAAGAGACCGAGAGAAGACGGCGTTTATAACACCGGATGGCCTCTTCGAGTTTAAAGTGATGCCCTTCGGCCTTTGCTCAGCGCTTGCAACTTTTCAACGCGTTATGGATACAGTACAGGCAGGATTGAAGTGGCAGACTTGGCTTGTGTACTTGGACGACGTCGTCGTATTTTCCTCGAGTTTCGACGAGCATCTTCGGCGCCTTGAAGCTGTACTTCAAGCCATCAAGACGTTCGGACTCACACTGAAGCCAGAAAAGTGCAGATTTGCGTATGAGGAGTTCTTGTTTCTGCGGCACGTTATCAGCAATACTGGAGTTCGTCCCGATCCACGGAAAACAGCCGCCATCGCCAACTTCCCGCCGCCCACTGACAAGAAGGCCGTGCGCCGATTTCTGGGCCTGTGCGCCTAATATAAGCGGTTCGTGAAAAACTTCGCCCGCATTCCAGGAGCTTAAACACGCTTCCAGACGCCTCCGCTTCCAGGAGCTTGTGGGGTCTCGGCGCGGCGAACGCGCGCCTCGCCACGCCACGCTCTTGGAGTGAACGGACACAGTTGGTACAAAGCACACAACAGACATACATTTATTAACTAATTTAGACGACGATATCGTCCGCCGAATGATACATCAATTTCAACTAACACGCTACCATACAAACAACCTAACGCAGTGACACACTAAACACAGAATAACATGATAAACACACACTAACACACCCAACACACTAGCACATACCCAAGGCGGCGTCGCCAACGCCTGAGGCGGCGTCGCCTTCGCGCCGGGGTCCACGTGGGACCCCGGCGCGAAGCCCGCGGTGCCGAGCACCGGGGGGGCCCACGCGACAGACAACCGTTCGCGGCAGCCGCTACGCGCAGAAGACTCGCTCAACGCTCGCCCGCCACCAAGGCCCGCCTTCCACCAGGGGCCACCGCCGGCGCTACCACTCTACCAACAGTGGTACTCAAAGCGAACGCAACGCCATCTATCGCCCGGCGGTGGTCACCACCAAAATAAAGCCTTGGGGCGAGACACGTGCGCCACGCGGCGCGGACAACTTTACAGGGGGGGATGTCAGCACCCCCACATTCCCCCAACCTTCAATCAAACCCTATCCCGAAATCAAAAATTAGCTACACAAGCTTTAACAAAAAATAATATCGCACGACCATATGTCCTTGCACCACGACACCGCCGCCAGTCGACACTGCTGCACTGTCCGGCTAGACTTCACCTCAGTACCGGCCCCGCAACAGCAACGTTGCCGTCGGCGCGACAATCCGTCGCAAGCGCCGACACGTCTTCCAGTTGCGACCAGCACCCGCGAGGGCGCCGGACTGCAGGCAGTTGCGCAGGTCCCAGGCATCTCCATCGCCCGACCTCACGACCGCATTCCTGGCCAACGACGCTGACGATGTGCAGGACAGCCGGCCGTGGATGACATCCCTTCCGCTGAATACATCAACAAAAAACAAAACTCGAAAGAAACAAAGGAGCGTGGCCCAGGGGAGAGAGCTTCAGGCTTTTCGACCACGTGGTACGGTGGTCAGTACTGCTAGCTAATACATCGGTGGCGGCCGAGACGCCCATCAAAATAAAACAAAAATCACTTTTCCTAACTCGTACTCACAAGAAAAAAAGTGAGGGAAGCAGAGCGCAACACCTCACCGCCATGATCCACCTAGTTGTGCCACGTGCGACAGGCGGCTGCGCAGAGCCTTAGGCCTAATGAGTCGCTCGGCAACAACCGGCATCCACCCAGCACCCAGCCTAGGCGCAGAAGAGGCAGCCGCGAGGAGACGTCCACTCTGTGAGGTGGCCCTATCGCTCGCCGCACACAGCAGCTTACCGAGCGATCGGCGTCCACCGCCCCGGGTGGTGTCACGACGCCTCGGCGTCGAGCCGCAATACAAGTCAGCAACGACGCCCGGCTCCCTGAGCCCAAAGAGATAGAAGAAGCTATTCACAGAAAATCGGACCACCCACGAGGCTTCCGTACTCACTCGCTTCGGGCCTGGCCTACAAACCACGTGCTCTAGGCCTTGCTCACCCCAGGATGCGGACCGCATGGCTCTCGTCCTAATTCAACAACGTTTTTGAAAACTAACAACAAAAAATAACAACACTTGCGAGCAAAAAAAATAAACAGAAAGTCAACCTGCCGACCAACTGAAACACGTTACAAAACCAATCTCCTCGCTTCTCAACAAAGCACACCACCGACGCTAGCAAAGAAGTCCCCCCTAAGCCTACTCTACTCCGGCTCTAACCGAATCCCTGTATTGAACCGCAAAAACTGTCGTCCGATACTCCAAGAGCCCCACGTTGGGCGCCAGTGTGGGGTCTCGGCGCGGCGAACGCGCGCCTCGCCACGCCACGCTCTTGGAGTGAACGGACACAGTTGGTACAAAGCACACAACAGACATACATTTATTAACTAATTTAGACGACGATATCGTCCGCCGAATGATACATCAATTTCAACTAACACGCTACCATACAAACAACCTAACGCAGTGACACACTAAACACAGAATAACATGATAAACACACACTAACACACCCAACACACTAGCACATACCCAAGGCGGCGTCGCCAACGCCTGACCTTCCACGTGGGACCCCGGCGCGAAGCCCGCGGTGCCGAGCACCGGGGGGGCCCACGCGACAGACAACCGTTCGCGGCAGCCGCTACGCGCAGAAGACTCGCTCAACGCTCGCCCGCCACCAAGGCCCGCCTTCCGCCAGGGGCCACCGCCGGCGCTACCACTCTACCAACAGTGGTACTCAAAGCGAACGCAACGCCATCTATCGCCCGGCGGTGGTCACTACCAAAATAAAGCCTTGGGGCGAGACACGTGCGCCACGCGGCGCGGACAACTTTACAGGGGGGGATGTCAGCACCCCCACAAGCTTAAACACGCTTTCCAGGAGCTTAAACTCCGCCTGCGCCTCCAAAAGCCTCCGTTACTTGCCCATTTCGACGAATTCGCCGAGACAGAAATACATACTGACGCAAGCAGCGTAGGTCTTGGCGCCGTTCTTGTGCAGAGGGCTGACGGACTTGAAAGGGTTATTAGTTACGCCAGCCGATCACTATCCAAAGCAGAAGCAAAGTATTCCACAACAGAAAAGGAGTGCCTCGCCATCATCTGGGCTACGTCGAAATTTCGCCCCTACCTCTATGGCAGGCCCTTCAAAGTTGTGAGCGACTACCACGCCTTGTGTTGGCTAGCCATCTTGAAGGACCCTTCAGGTCGCCTCGCACGATGGAGCCTGAGACTTCAAGAATATGACATTACTGTCATTTACAAGTCCGGCAAAAAACACTCCGACGCCGACTGTCTCTCTCGTGCGCCTGTCGACCAACCGCTACCCGACGACCCGGATGACGACTACTTGGAAACGATAACTACCGACGACTTCGCTGAACGACAGCGGGCCGACCCGGAATTTAAGGCCCTAATAGAATACCTCGAAGGCCGGACCGCCGAAGTCCCGAAGGTATTCAAGCGCGCACTTGCGTCGTTCTTTCTACGAAATGGTCTTCTACAAAAGAAAAACTTTTCACCGCTTCGAGCTAAGTACCTCCCTGTGGTGCCTTCAGGTCTGCGACCAGAACTCCTGCAGGCCCTGCACGACGATCCGACGGCAGGGCACCTCGGTGTTTCTCGCACGCTCGCGAGGATACAAGAAAGGTACTACTGGGCACGTCTTACCACCGACGTCAATCGTTATGTGAGGACATGCCGGGACTGTCGGCGACGCAAGACCCCGCCGACAAGGCCAGCGGGACTTCTGCAGCCAATTGTTCCACCTTGCCGACCTTTCCAGCAGATTGGTATGGACCTACTGAGGCCGTTCCCGACGTCGGCATTCGGAAACAAGTGGATCGTGGTAGCTACCGACTACCTCACCCGCTACGCCAAGACAAAAGACATGCCAAAAGGCAGTGCCTCCGAGGTAGCCAAGTTCTTCGTCGAAAATATCATCCTACGTCACGGCGCCCCGGAGGTCCTTATCGCCGACAGAGGAACGGCATTCACTGCCGAGTTAACTCAAGCGATCTTGGCACACAGCCAAACAAACCACCGCCGGACGACAGCGTACCACCCACAGACCAACGGCCTCACCGAGCGGCTTAACAAGACGATCGCCGACATGCTGTAAATGTACGTCGATGTCGAACACAAGACGTGGGACGCCATACTTCCGTATGTGACCTTCGCATACAACACGGCGGTGCAGGAGACGACGCAGATATCTCCATACAAATTGGTCTACGGAAGGAGCCCGGCAACGACGCTCGATGCCATGTTACCCAACATCACCGACGAAGAAAACCTCGATGTGAGCGAGTACCTTCAACGCGCCGAAGAAGCCCGACAACTTGCGCGTCTCCGTATCAAGAATCAACAGACGACCGACAGCCACCGTTACGACCTTCGACGATGCTTCGTGGAATACCAGCCCGGTGAACGTGTTTGGGTGTGGACGCTGATACGCCGACGTGGACTAAGTGAAAAGCTTCTGCGACGGTACTTCGGACCGTACAGGGTGGTTCGACGTCTCGGCCCACTTGATTACGAGGTTGTCCCTGACGGCATCATGAACTCTCAATGACGCTGATCGCGATCTGAAGTCGTCCATGTCGCGCGCCTCAAGCCGTTTCATGCGCGTTAACAAACTGAAACAGTGTTTTTTTGTATAATTGTTGTGTCGTAATTTATTTATTGTACTTTCTTGCATTATTATTGTACCTTTATCTTTAGTTAAAGCATCGGGACGATGCCTTTTTTTCAGAGGGGGGCAATGCCACGTTCCATTTCCCAAGTTTTTGTTATCGTCCCAAAACACCACACAGCGCAAACCGCGCCTGCAGTTTTCGAGAAGGTTCCGGACTGTAGTAAACCATTTAGATAAGATCACGCCCACTGTGCGAACGGTACAGATTGTTCTGGAACCTACGCCACCGCCAGCGATAACGCTGGAACATTCGACGGCAAGATTATAAATGCCGACGCGCTTCGCCGCTTGTCAGTTGTTGATCGAAGGCCGACGCTCCGTTCGCCGCTATCAGTCCGAGACTGCTATCTGTGCAAGACTGCTGCTGTAACTGGACTTTCCGTTTACCGGGCACAGGTTCGCCCAAATAAACAGTTAAATCCCAACACGAAGTCTCCCGTCTTCGGCCACGTCACGACCCCGTGACAATACCAATAAAATGTATTTTTGAGAAGCTGTGGAAGCGTCCATTTTTTTGGCTCAAGAGTCAAATGCTTACATACTCTGAGTGCTCGGTTGCAAAACAATAATGAAAACAAATGTAAAACCTCACATCAACATTTCAATGTTGTCCTGGAATAAAAAAAAGAAAATGCCATAAGTTAATTGTTTTTGCCAGAGAATTCTGGATATGAGAAGATTAATTAAGGCTGTCATAAGATGTGTTGAAATTTGAAAAATTACTTGCCACTGCTTACTGCTTGGGGAATGTGAAGTATTTGGGGAATGTGAATATATTTCTCACAGCAATAACACATGCAGTACAACACGCCATATTCAAATGTTTTTTTGGCCTTTCGGGATAAAAATATCTTTTTCCTTAGACTAAATTTAGCTAATAATTGACAAGCCTTACAACTAAGTACATGCGTATTGCCACGTGTGTTTTATTTTGATAAAGTCGGGTTTCACCCGCAAAGATTCTAAGCAACACTCGGTGCAGCAGTTTTTCAGGAGCTCCATGATAACTTGAGATCACACTGTTAAGTTTGGGGACAGGACGCGAATAGTCTAGTGCTTACGCAGCCACCAGCAATAACCCCAGAATTTTCAATAGCACTTGTATAAAAGCAGATGCACTGTACTGCTTGTGAGAACATTGATGGCCGACGCAGTGTATACCGCTATTAGGGTAGATTATGTATTCTTGTAGTTTTGCTTTCCATACTTCAGGCAAAGTTTCGCTAAAATAAAAAGTTTGGTCTCAACCCCGCCGACTACTGCAGCCTTCAACATCATGACCACATGATAATATTAGTTTTATGTCTCTCCAAGAGGTGTTTAGATCTATAACTCCAGAAATTTGAAATTTTATTTTTTAGAAATGTGCAGATGTACAACTGCAAAATTATGAAGTCTACTACAAACAGCTTACTTTTTTGTTTTATTGTGACTTCATTTGGTGAAGAAGAGCAGTACACAAGTGCCACTATTGATGGAGACATTGTGACAAAACCCATTGATCCTTAAAGCAGCTTGCATCTCAAGCTGTCTAGCATGGTGAACGAGTGAAGGTTTCTAAACAAATTTCCATATGAGGCAATTGTTGCGGATGATTGCGACCGCGCGACAACAAGCAGAAGAACCAAAGAGAAAGAAAAATGGGAGGGCACGAGTGGTAGAAATAAACATGAACGTTCTTGCTGTAGGGATCCGGTTTTGAATACGCGACAGCAATGACGTGCTGGTCACAATGGCCATTTTCTCAGATTAGCAAATGGATGTAAAGAGCTCTTATAATTGCACAGCAGAAGTCCTTGGGCACCATTATTATTAAAGAACAGGTGCACAGCTAATGGTTTAACAATTCACACAAATAAAACACAGTTCATTATCTCCCATTCGAGTCATAATACTTTTTCACCTACTCCGGCTATTACTATCAAGAGCCACAGACATCTTTGTTCCACTAAGTTCACATTCTTGGGAGGACTCCTAGATGCTCATCTAAAGTACTATCATCACATTTCACTTATAAGACACAGGATAGCTCATGGTATCAGAACAATTATTAAAGAATGACTCTGCTTCAACTTTGCTTAAGGTTTACTACGCCACTATCCATGGTCATATTACCAACTGCATAACGTCATGGGAAAACACCTATCCATCTCATATCCTCCCACTTCAAACGTCTCCAAAACGAATCCATTCGCATCCTAACATTCAGTACTCTATTCACCAGCGCACCTAAACTTCTTCAGCAACATAGTGTACTGACAGTGTGTAATTTATTCAAAGATACATTGAGGATTCTTGTATTTAAGTGTTGTAACGGTTCCATAACAGCCAATGTCTTGCGAAAATTTCAATTGGTAAACGCTAGGCCCACCAGGTTCGCCTCTAACAATAATTTTTACTACCACATACATGCACTAACTACAGCAAACACACTACCATATTTGCTGCCATACATTTCTGGAATTCAATACCACTATGCACTAAACAATTGTCATTCAACACTTTCAAGTAGATTGGAGATGTCTGGTGTATCATTAATTGAAGTCCCTTTTGTTCAATATTCTACCGCCATTTTTTCATAGCCATGTATAAATACTGAAGATTGTTTTATTACCATTTCAGCTTGAATTTACATTACAAGTTTGCCTTGTATTTATTTCTATCATAATAATTTGCCACTCTTTAGTTACCATTTTTCTATAGTTATCAACATGTATATTTTTCACAGGAGGCCTTGAGCCTTTAAGCCTTGCGCTATGGGACCTCCTTCTGTATATACTAACCCATATTCGTTTACGTATTTTGCAACACATAAAACATTTTCGACCGACTGACCTACATAGCCATAACACAGCAGACAAATTGACAGGACAGACCGAATGGCTTACCCTATGGAATTTCAATAGTTTAAAATATCACAAGCAAAAAAGCATTTCAATCCAAGGATTATGAACGTGCTAAAATTGAAGTCATAGCGCAGTGGAAAGTACACCCAGCCCTCGAAAAGTTTAGGTGGTTCAACTTTGATTTCACCTCTGATGACAGACAGTACTGTGCTGTAACTGTGCTTGCAGATGACTTAACAGACCAGATTTCGCTCCTTTAGGTTAAGTGAAGGCGAAAACATCCAGCACTACAAACTGTATTGGCGATTTTTTTTAATTCAAAGTAAATATGAAGTCTCCATGGGAGCACGTTTGTTCTGGCAATTCAAGGATTCATTTTAAATTTTCGTATGTTAGCAAAGGTTATGCTGCACAACAGTTTCTTGTCAAGCAGAATGAAAAATTATGTATACAAAGTCCACAAAGGCGGATGCTGTCCTTAATGCAGTACTTGTTTACACTGAGCCAAGCAGCAGTACGCGGCAGCATCCCAGCTCTGGTCATTGATCCACATTGCTTCAGGGGCCAGCCTAGAAGTAGCAGAGGATAAAACAAAATGGTTTTACATTTTGAATTCAGCAACCTGCTGTCTAGCGACATTTATAGTTTTTTTTTATTGAAATAAAAAAATAAACGAAGAAGTTTTTGTCACCATTACTTGGCGACGGCTACCCCTTTCCACTTAATTGGTACAAATAAAAATATGAAAAAAAAACAATAGCATATACACAGTCCTACATGGGTGAGAGCAAAAGTTCTCCTATATGGGCAGAACAAACATGTAGACCACACGCTCACTTTAACTTTTGTCCGCTCAGTATTCATCACAAATCTTCGTTTATTCGAAGAACTGTTGCAGCACCTTCATCGCTTTGCCGTTTGTTTTGGATGGCCATGGACCTAGTATTTTATTCAACCCGAATAGTCGCTCAGGATCTAACCTATGCAGTTCTTGCTCTAGTCGCCTTCGGTGTGTGCCGTGTTTTGGACAGTCGAGTAAGAGGTGACAGATATCCTCGTCATCGTGACCGTATGAACATGCTGACGATGTTGCATGTTGAATACGAAGTAGGAAGTGCTTTGTGTAAGCAGTTCCGAGTCGTAGGCGATGAATGAGTGTGTCGATACGTCTTGGGAGGTCACGGTCGAATTGGTATTTAAGATTAGGACCAACAGAATATAGGATCGATTACTTTGTTTGTCTGTGAACCAGGTAGACAGGCATATTTCACGTTTTGTTGTTCTTAAAATTCTATTTACGTCCTATTTAGATACCGGAATGAGGCACGTTTGCGTAGAGTTCTTTTTTAGGACAGCTGCATGCGAAGAAGTCTGCACATTTAGGTTTGTCAAGATCACAGAGCAAGTCACAGAGATGGCATAGCATCGAGTACAAAACCGACAGCTGCACAAATGGCTAAGTCAAAGACTGAACGCAAGGAATGGGAGCAGAAAGAGGTTTGCATTGTTAAAAAGTTATGTGACATAATCCCGTATTTAGTCTACTAGACTGCTTTTCCATTCAAGCTGAATACACATGAATCACAATAGTGAATAGGAGTGATACTCTAATAGCAAGATGAAAGACTGCCAAGTAGTTTCTAACTTTGTGTGGTTGGTTGCCGCAGCTACACGTTTAACAAAGCGAGAGTGAATTGCACGACAACAAAGAAAGAAGCACCGGCCATCCTAAAGGCACCCAGAAGCTTCCACGAAAGACGGTGGTACAGTGTCTGTATTGGGACTAGCTAATGTGTAAAACCGTAAATGCTGTCAAGCTCTGAGAAGGAACTGAAGGTCTAATACTGACACAAGCAGGATTGATCACAGTGCCATCCATACTAATTAAAAAATATTCAAGCTCTATCATAACTGCTGTCATTTGGGTGGTCATGACGGCATCCAGCGGACATACATGAAGCTAACCAAGCAGTTCACATGATCTGGCATGAAAGAAGAAACAACAAGATAATCATATCATGAGTGCCAGACTAATAAAGTAAAGTTTAGGCAGCTGACTCAACATATGGTACAATCACAACACTTTTCTGCACCGTTGCAGGTCACTCGTATGGACTTGGGAGAATTTTGTAAAAAAAAATCCAAAGGTTAGGGCTTGTAAAAGGTTGGTGGCAGCAAAAGCAGAAAATGCCATATCAACAGTCTGATTTCCTTTCTAAACTAAAAGATGTCTTACAAAAAGTCAGTATTAGTGAGACATTGAACCAGATTCACCGAGTCATCAACCCAATAAATGGGCAAACCAACAGCGAATCGCGCTCGGGTTTACTGCTCCATGTCATTCAGCAGTTAATGGGCTAGTGAAGCCAGCTAATTAAGACATATTGTAATACTTAAGCATGTGTCCAGACTTACCAGAAGGATGGAAGAGCTGTTTTTTAAATTACTTAGCTCATCGTGCACAGCCCTAAAAAGCATTTCTTTGGTGCACACTTCTTATGCATTTTTACATACTGCAGCCTCAATGAAGCTATTGCAGGAGTGGGGGAAAACAAGAACAAGAATAAAAATTCATGAACGGACTTTTGATTGCTCCTGCAAAGCAACATATTTAACAGCCAACGTGGCAGTGAGTTGAAATGATCAGCCTGACAGAAGAGAGAACTAAAGAGGGTGAAGCTAAGTACAGAAAGAGAGTGAAAAGGAACTTCGACATAAAAACAGAATACAGCTGTACCAAGAATTGAGGTTTGGGACTTGGTGCTAGCGAGGGAAAAAATTTCGAAACTCAGCAGCGAGTCACAGAGGGCCATTCTCTTTTTTCAAATGGAAAGCCAGCAGGGACTTTAAAGACTGCCCGGTACGTTAATCTCAATGGCGGCCATCTATTTGGCCTGCCTCCACAGCCAACATAATCGTTAAAGGGGCACGGCACTACTTTTTAAAGGCTAGTTTACTCAGTCATGCTAATCTTATGGATACAACGATCACTCTGAGCAAGTGAGAAGTAAATAAAATCGTGATAAGATATAGCACTTCTTATATAAAAGTCAGGTTTTCCGTGGCACATCAGGCAATTCTAGGCACTCTATGCTGCAATCTGGCTAGTTGTGATGACAATCAGGTACCAAAGCGGCTACTCAGCGTCACAAAATCTATCAAAATGACTGCTAGTGGGTTGGCAATGGAGCCACAGTGTGTAGCAGCTGAGCGAGTTTCACGATTTCTCGCACAAGCACATGACGAGGAGCTCATATTGTGTTACGATGTCAGGGCAATGTAGATATGGAAACTAGCTTTTAAAATGATACTGTTATTACTTTTGCGGAGTGCACTCGCACTTTCCAGTACATTTTCTAGATCCTTGAAGGTTGGGCCTTTCATTTCACGCAAAAAATGAAAAAAATGCAGTTAGTACCCCTTCATCATCTAGGGAGGTGAGAAAACAAGTGCTGCGGAAGTGAAGCAAGCTTAAGCAGTTGCAAAAGACAAATGATTTCTTGCATAAGCAACCAGGAGGACTGAGGTAATAAATGAAGAAGTTAGAAATGATGACAAGAAGAGAATGTGTCTCTGTATTATGTGGAGTCTTTTTACATACCACCTGTCAGCAACTTGTACGATAGGCCAAGGTTAGTCTGCATTAAAAAAAATGTGCACTAGCTTTTGCAAAATCACCGAAATTTCAGTATGTTTTTTAAACGATGTATAACAAATATGTGTCGATAGCATAGCATTGTGCCAGTTTGTTAGTTACACCTTTGAGTATAATTATGGTGATAATGCTAGAAGAACCTGTACAAATCAAACATTACTTGAAAACCTGAGGTGTAATGATGTTTTCTTCTTTTTTTCATGGAGCCAAAAATAGCAGCGGTCCAGCGGACCCAAGAAATTTCTTTAGCAAGGTGCTGCAAACAGATTACAAACTGTTCATAAACTTATCATTCACAGCCCTACAGCTAGTGTAGCACTCCCTGTGACGTGACTCTGCACACAATCATAATTCATTTGCCTTACGCGAACATGCATTCTCTGTAAAAGGGAATGCCAAAGAGGGCGCATTTTTTATCACTACGCGCAACTTAGCTGCAGCTGGTTATTCTCTTCATTCACAGGACAATTGTCAATTAATTTACGTGTAAAGAATGCAAGCTCAAACCGCTAACGATTCCGGATTGCCGTTTTGATGAACACTGCACTCTTTCCCACACTAACTACAGTGCTTTTCAACATGATGCTTACTCTGGGCACACGATCGTAAAGATTCCCACATGCCTTCCTCAAAATACATAGCAGCTCTGCGGTGAAGCCTCAAGTAACGCGTGCGTACTTTTTTATTTTATAGCTTTCGGCAAACACTCAAAGCTGTGGGTTGCAGTTTAATTTTCTTTTTGTTGTGCTTCAGTTTATTCCACTGAAGTCTATGCGCACTAAATGCACTGTGCAACAGCAGCAATAGTCGTGCTCGCGCTGGGTAGCGTGGTAACCGAAGCTGTGCCTGCCCCAGCATTGTTCGCGAACTTGAGCGCACCGACGGTCTCGTAAGCAAGCATTTTATGGCTCTGTTCGGAACTGCAAAAAAGAACTTACCGAGACCAGCATCTCGACCTCTTCCTAATCTTTACTGAATACGACAGTCTACTTCTCGGTGTCTCCTGCAGTCGTTGAAAGCGGACTATCCCGGCCGGCGGCAGTGAAGTGCAGCTTCGGTAGAGGCACGCTCACAGCGTTTCATGCACACTTGAAGTTTCCACGCGTCCCTCCAAATGTTCGGAAGGCGTTTTTCTTCGATCAAGATCACCTCGGCAAATACAGCGCGCGCGAAGTCTTGCCTGGCAGCTGCCTGCAGCATCGTCTTGGGCGCAGCCATGTTTGCTGACGACATCACGCACGAACCAATGAGCGCACAGCTTCTGAGAGCCTTGTAAGAACGCCTGGCGCAGTGCATTCTGGGTGGGTCTATCCGCTCTCCTTTGTAAACTCGCGGCGAGGTGGCGCGAAAATGTGATTTGCTTTGTGGGGGAGCACGAGAGCCCAGCCTCCCTTTTCCTTTTTACGGCAGCGCGAAAGCCTAGTGGCGGGAATACCAGCACGGCTGCGCCGTGCTCCCTAAAGGGCTGCAGAAATTAGGCGTCTTTCTTTTCCTCGAATCACCACCACCACCCGCACAACCGGCGCTCGCGATTCCCCCATTTCCCGGTGCGCGGAACAGGTCTCCCCTCCCTCAGCGAGAAAAGATATTATTCTCATCAGGGAGAGGGAAACCGAGGCAGTGGACACTACTGGCGTGCGGACGGCCGCACGATTTCTCTGACTCCGGCCTTGGAAGAAGGAGGTCGAACCCGCAACCCCCACCCCCTGCGAGCCGAGGATTACACCTACCTAGGAGTAAGCGTCTACCATTGTTTTCTATACTACCTTCTCGCGACATTTGCGCGCTATTGCTAACGCCTAGCAATAAAGTGTCGTTTTGTTGACCTAGCCTGTTGCCTTATTCGCCCGAACCCGTGTAGCTGCAATGAGACGAGCTACGAATAGGGCACGTTAATCGTGCACGGTACAACTATGTGCGGCTGGAACATTATTTAGGCTTCTGCGTCTGCCGTACATAGGACGAACCCCCTACAGTTTTAACCCCTGTAACCTCCTCAATACAGCGCGCATTTGCGAAATTCTTGCGAACGCATCTCTACAAAGTAAAAGTGTGCATATTTCTTTTCCTAACAATGTCTGAACCTTGGAGTTGTTTACCGGCCCTTCAACAATGCTACTATACACCACAACACAGAGAGTTCAGTGTGTGCCACCATGTTTAGGCAGCGCGTCCCACCATCTGTCTCAACAGCAGTGAAGGAACACCATAAACTGCCACGCTGGCGGATGCTCCGCAATCCAAACGCGAAACTTCGCAACCCGAGTCCGGCTGTAAGCATGTTTCGCGCTTTTTTCTTCTCGGAATTTCTGCTGTTTTCTTGTGAATCGCCGAGAAGACCTTCCTGCACAGTCCAGAATTGTACAGCACGTGCATCGCTATTTGCGGAAGCAACTTCATCGGGTACGTACCATCGCGGTGAAAAAAAAAACGTGAACAGTGAGAAGTTCGCCTTTTTGAGTCTCGGTCGACTGCGACATGCCTAGAACGTCGCTAGGCCACACTTGCGCTTTCAGGCGGCGTCGCCGTAGTCCCCCACCCGGTTTGCGCTTATATCTCGCATGTATTTCTCATTTGCCGGTCATGCCTGCCACTCGAAACACGCACGCTGTGCGAAGATGCCAGCCTAAGCACGATTTTATAGGGTTATGATGACGCGTATAAAAGCACAGATTCGCTTATAGCGACAGTCAAAGCATGTCGCGTTCAACTGAGTCGAAAGCCACGCTTTCAGCTGTTCACGTCTCTTTGCATCGCGTTAGGACGCCTTACATTTGTACTCAACGTGCGCAATGTGTGCATGCTCGCGTGAGTCGTAATATCTTTCATTATTGGCATGCCAGGAGTCAACATGCGCTAAAT
This sequence comes from Rhipicephalus annulatus, assembly GCA_013436015.1. Lineage (NCBI taxonomy): Eukaryota > Metazoa > Arthropoda > Arachnida > Ixodida > Ixodidae > Rhipicephalus > Rhipicephalus annulatus. Next base: position 18,756 of record WOVY01015759.1, read on the forward strand.
ATTACGCCACATCGCCCCAAAACTGATTTGTTTAAGTATAGGTTTTTCCCCTTCACTATTGAGCTCTGGAACTTGCTACCCGGCGATACCCGCGGGCTCCCTTTGGAGCAGTTTCTGAGTGCAATATCACATGCGTGTTAAGTAGATATTTCCATGTTCTTTTGCTTTCTGTGCTCTTGCTCTGTTTATTCTGTATCTTGTGTAGTACTATGAACCACAAATTTGTGCCATATTGTTACGGGTAACTTATTTATTAAAGTAAATGCGATGCACTGTGCTCGGCGAACAAGATGGCGACAGTTCATAAACAACCAGCCACCAACGTCGTCTTTCTCTTTCTTCCAGACAGTCTGTGCCGGCTGTTGCGTATCATAACCCCCCGGCGGTAGAAGCACCGTCTCGGTGCTTGAGCAACTCGGATGCGGTAGAAGGAGGGTGATAGAACTTGAGTCGAGCTATGTGCACGATGTCACTCGAAGGTGACGATGATGACGTTGAATCGGCTGGAACGATCTCGTATGTAACGTCAGTCACCTGGCGAACGACGCGGTATGGTCCAGTGTAGTGTGACAGCAGTTTTTCAGAAAGCCCTACACGCCGAGTGGGGGACCAGAGGAGGACAAAGGAACCCGGTGAAAAGTGCACGTTTCGATGATGGGAATCGTAGAGCTGTCTTTGGTGCTCCTGTGAGGCCTGCAGGCGGCTGCGGGCAAGTTGGCGTGCGTGGTCGGCTCGCGCGATGGCTTCGCCGGCATACTCCGTGACCGAGGGCAGCAAGGTGTCAAATGGTAGGGCGGGTTCTCGGCCGTATAGAAGATAGAATGGTGAATAGCCGGCAGTGTCGTGACGTGACGAATTATATGCGAACGTCACAAATGGCAAATGAACATCCCAGTCCTGGTGGTCGGCCGCTACGTATTAGAAAGCATGTTGGTTATGGTGCGGCTGAGGCGCTCCGTAAGACCGTTCGTTTGTGGATGGTACGAAGTGGCAAACTTGTGCTTCGCAGAGCAAGAGCGCAGGATTTCATCCACAACAGCTGATAGGAAGGTGCGGCCCCGGTCAGTGAGAAGTTGGCGTGGAGCTCCGTGTACTAAAATAATATCATATACAAGAAAGTCCGCCACATCGGTTGCGCAACTCGTCGGAAGGGCTCGTGTGATAGCGTACCGTGTCGCATAGTCAGTGACGACAGCGATCCATTTGTTGCCTGAGCTGGAGATCGGGGATGGGTTTAAGAGGTCGAGGCCAACTTGAAAAAAAGGTTCAATGGGAATGTCGATCGGCTGAAGGAATCCACTGGTAGGAAAGGTGGCTTTTTGCGGTGCTGGCAGGCTCACAAGCGGCGATGTAGCGTCGAACAGAGCGGGCAAGACCAGGCCAAAAGAAACGACGACGTACACGGTCGTATGTGCGAGAGACGCCCAAGTGGCCCGCCAAAGGAGCGTCATGAAGTTGGTTGAGAACAGTCGCGCGAAGATGTGCTGGTATGACGGGGAGCAAGTCATGGCCATATGGATCGAGGTTACGGCGATACAGGATGCCGTCTTTTACCAGGAACATTTGTAGAGATGCGTCGCGAGGCCTTGACTCAAGTTTGCCAATGATGGTTCGCAGGGAAGCATCCAGGCGTTGTTCGTGCCCAAGGTTGAGTAGCTGCGTCACAGACAGCCGGCTGAACAATCTATAAGGGCCGAGTGAGCGATTAGAAAATCCATGCCTAGAATTACTTCGTGAGGACAATTTTCTATAACGGTGAAAAGAACAGCAGTGCTTCTATCGGCGATAGTCACACGGGCAGAGCACATGCCAATAATCGCGGCAGTTTCCCCGTCGGCGACTCGAACGGCTCGGTTCAAGGCGGGTGTGACAACTTTATTTAGGCGGCGACGAAGAGCAGCACTCATTATGGACACATGCGCGCCGGTATCGATCAACGCGCGCACAGGTACATTGTCTGAAGTAACGTTCAACAGATTCCGGGTGGTCGGTAATGTTACACGAGGATTTCTTGCAGAGGTCGTCGTCAATGCAGCTTCACCTCCAGAAGCTGCACTGCCTAGTTTTCCGGTCGGGGCGCTGCGAATAGGTCGGAGAGGCAAGATGGCGTTGTGGGGGCGAACGAGATTGACGGTGAGCAGGGTATGGTGAGCAGGCGTAGCGAGGTCTCGTCAGAGGTGCGGCAGAATCGGAGGATGTGGTAGGCATAGGGGAACCAAAATCAAATGTTGAGGACGACTGGTGGTCAGAAGGGGCTTGGGTAGGAGGCCCATAGCGTGCCGGCGGAGCCCACTGATTGCGGCAGTGGCGAGCAATGTGACCGACACGTCGGCAGTTGAAGCATATGGGCTTGTCGTCGAGTGTACGCCATTCGGACAAATTACGCTGTCGAGAGTAGTTGGACCCAAATCGAGGAGCGAATGGACGACGATAAAAAGGCTCGGCAGAGTAGACTGGTTGAATGGGGTGTAGGCCGACGTTCGATAATTCTTGACGAACGACGGCTTGTATCAGTGAGATAGTGGTCGGTGAAGGATCAGGCGTTGGAAATGGAGTAGCTACTGGTTGGGCTGCCTCGACCTCACGACGAATGATGCGGGTGAGGTTGTCACATCGGGGAACTGGGCGGACGGAGTCATCACAAGAGGAAGTAGCAGCTGTGTTCGGCAGGCGCGTGATGCCGTGGGTGACGCGGCGGGCTTTAGCCTGTTCTAGACGGCGGCATTCTGTCAGGATCGTGTCGATGCTTGTGACATTATTAAATACAAGCAGGTTGAAGGCATCGTCAGCAATCGCTTTGAGGACATAGTTAACTTTTTCTTCTTCTGACATGCGCTGGTCGACCTTGCTACAAAGCGCCAAGACGTCAAGAATGTATGAGACGTACGATTCAGTAGACGTCTGGGCGCGAGTGGCGAGAGTCTTCTTGGCAGCGAGCTGACGACCAGATGAATCGCCGAAAAGATCACGGATCTTCGATTTGAAAAGATCCCAGCTTGTGATTTCGGCTTCGTTGGTTTCGAACCATGTTCGAAACATGGTTCGAAACACAACATTGGCGAGCATGAGCGTGGGATCCCAGTGATGGGTAGCACTGACTCGCTCGTACCGGTGCAGCCAGGAGTCAACGTCGATGGTGCCGTCAGCGGAGAAAGTTTCAGGATCCCGCAGGGGTGGCACGGTGACGTAGGTTGTCGACTCGGATCGAGAGACCGGTGGGGATGAGGCATTGGCAGTTGAAGTAGCCGAAGAGTCCCCGGTGTTGCGACCGCTGCGCGTCTCCATCGAGGTACGGGAGTCGTCCACCTCCACCAATAATGTTACGGGTAACTTATTTAATAAATTAAATGCGATACACTGTGCTCGGCGAACAAGATGGCGACAGTTCATAAACAACCAGCCACCAACGTCGTCTTTCTCTTTCTTCCAGACAGTCTGTGCCGGCTGTTGCGTATCATAACCCCCCGGCGGTAGAAGCACCGTCTCGGTGCTTGAGCAACTCGGATGCGGTAGAAGGAGGGTAATAGGGCTTGAGTCGAGCTATGTGCACGATGTCACTCGAAGGTGACGATGATGACGTTGAATCGGCTGGAACGATCTCGTATGTAACGTCAGTCACCTGGCGAACGACACGGTATGGTCCAGTGTAGCGTGACAGCAGTTTTTCAGAAAGCCCTACACGCCGAGTGAGGACCAGAGGAGGACAAAGGAACCCAGGTGAAAAGTGCACGTTTCGATGATGGGAATCGTAGAGCTGTCTTTGGTGCTCCTGTGAGGCCTGCAGGCGGCTGCGGGCAAGTTGGCGTGCGTGGTCGGCTCGCGCGATGGCTTCGCCGGCATACTCCGTGACCGAGGGCAGCAAGGTGTCAAATGGTAGGGCGGGTTCTCGGCCGTATAGAAGATAGAATGGTGAATAGCCGGCAGTGTCGTGACGTGACGAATTATATGCGAACGTCACAAATGGCAAATGAACGTCCCAGTCCTGTTGGTCGGCCGCTACGTATTTAGAAAGCATGCTAATGTTTTTGTTTCTGCTTGTTATCACCTGATCATTTGTATGTACACTCCTGCAATAGCCCTAATAGGGGCTGCAGTATGTATAAATAAATAAATAAATAAATAAATAAATGTGGCCGGTGAAAGAGTACGGCAAAGATTTGGTGCTGCATATCACAGGCGTACTGCATGCAAATTACTGCTGCAAAGCGAAATAGCTGGCATCAAGCTTGAACACATGCAGTAAGTATACTTTCTCGTAAACGTCTCTTTTCGCCGTGGGCTCATAGTTTTCTCTGTTGATTGCGATTATCTACTGCCGGTGGAGCTCGATGTTTTTTTGTGGGTGATGGAAATATGCGCAATCTGAAAATACCCTACCGACACGATTTCCACGTTGTGTTGGGATCTTCACAGACAGTGCGTGTAAATATTGCTGTGATTGTTACAAGACGACGTTTTTAAGGCTGTAGGGGCGTGAATAGGCGCTTTCTTGCATTTTAAGGTTCCAGAGACGCCGCGTGCCATATTAACTGGGCGCAACAAATACACGCCTTCACTGCTAACACAATGGCCCTGTGGGTTCGAAAGTAAGCGGTGAGATCTGGGGTGTCTGGGTGGTAGATAGGTGTGCTCTTGTCTATTGGCCTCGATATCTTAGAGTGACGCCCTCTCGCGTGTGACGTCAATTTGTGGACTCCACTCTCAGCCGCGCTGCAGCAGACGCTGCTCCTATGCGTGGGTCGTCTGCTTCCGGTGGATAGGGACCCAAAGCTAAATTTTGCGTCGCGACGACAACGCCGCACTGTGGCTCTGGCAGCAAACTCATAAAAATTGGGAATATGCGCGGCAGAGGGCGCAGGCGATTCAGTGCGTTTCACAGCAGCGGGAGCACGTGTGGCACGCGTTCTAGAGTCGGCGCGGGGCACTTCGCGTGGTGCTGTCAGCTTGCCGTGCTTGAAGAAGACGCCCGCTGTTCGACGTTGCTTTTCCCCGATGGCAGAAACGACCTCACGGTAGCGTCAGCGAGGTCCAAAGTGTTGTTCGGTGCCATGAGAGTGCAGACAGTATCAACACGCGATCCACCTGTAAAACTATCGGTTGCCGGACAAGTCGTATTCTCTAGCTTTGTCTCGCTTTCTTTTTGTCTCAATTCGCTTGAAATCATTTGTTTCGACTACCTGAATCAGTACATAACACGGCTGTCTATGCAACAACTGCAGTAATGTAGCTCGCTGTCTGCTCATTGCATCGTGAAAGTTCACTTACGGTTATATGTTAACAAATAACCGTAAAGTTGTTTTAATCATACCGCAGTTCGCGTTGCGTTGTTTGTTGCTTTGAAATGAACTGCGCACATTGTTAAAGGTTCGCCGACCGAAATTCATGCATCAGAAAGGCTGCATCATCGCACCTGAATGAACGTCTGTGCATTTCTAGTGAATTTGACATCGCCTTACCGATTTGTTCTGTTTTTGTAGCTTCACTAGGGTGGTATTTATTCGAGCCACTGAATCAAACAGGTACTTCAAACATTCGGTGATGTGCAGTTTTCTTTCACGCGCACCCCGTGTCTGCGTGTTACGCTCCGAACAGTGCTTCCAGTGTACGTTTACATGTGGGCTAATTGCGCGAGCTCGTGCCGCACCCGAGATGACATCCTGCCTGAAATTCGGCACCTCTCACGCTGAGCCGCGTTCGTGCAGCAAGCCTCGTGAATATGCACCTGTACAGTCGACAATCTCATAAAGCGTGACGCGAGAAACGAAGAAAAACGAGGGTAGCAGTTCAACTTGCTTCGTATTAGTTAGTTAAAGCTAAGCTAGCTGCCTCGTAGCTCAGTCAGCGGGTGATTCTCCAGTGGTAAAGAGGACATAAGTCTAACCAGAGGTACAGTTAACGCATGACAGAAGGAAGCTTAGCACGACTTATCGTACACGGTAATGACGCAGACTTCGGAAATCCACATCGCGTTAAGTCGGGCGTCGTTGTCGTCTACTCAACAACGTAAGCGTTATTAAGGAGTTTTAGAATACCGTTTGCAAGCGCAGCGGGTGTAGCTGGCGCCATATGAGTTTTAGAATAGCGTTTGCCCTACGGCGATCCGCAACGCACGATCGCAGCGACACCGTAGCCTCGAAACCAGCGCTTGCGGGCCACATGCGGGCTGCCATCACCGCACGCAATTTCAGATTTTTCGCGTGTGGTCCGCGAACGCCGACTCGCGTTACGACGCATGCGCAGTGGCAGCGACCGCACCGCAAGGGCTCGCGGTGCGCTATTCTAAAGCTCCCTATTAACAAATATTTGCGATTTCGCTATGTTCGCTTTTTCAGGTGCCTGTCCAGCTGGGGGATATTGTCGAAGTGGTGCGCGGTGCTCCAAAATACCGCGCTAGAGCCTGCACGCGCACTCAAGTGAGCGGTAGCGTGGTAGAAAGGGAAAACGCGTGACACGCATCCCAAATTTTCGTTTTTCTGCCAGAGAAGAGAAGGTGCTGCCAGTCCAGAGTCGCAGCGCAACCACGCGTTGCTTTGGGTCTCTATTCACCTTTTCATAAACGCCTCCCTGGGCGCCGCCATAGCGCTCCTTGGGCTGTGCAAATTGACGCGTCCCCTCGAAAATGCACTGGCCACGCTGACCCATAACCTTTGTACTCCCGCGCACAGCCCATCATAGCGGTGTTTTTTTTTTCCTTCCTGTGAAAAGGTGTATAGTATTGACTGAACACCCAACATACAGGTTTGTTGATGCCGCATATTTCAGGCTTGAACGATCAGTCCGAGTCACTGGGTGCGTGAAAAATAGGTTTGTATGTTTTTAATTTTTATATTTCATTCATCCATTCATATGGCTGCCAGTGTTTCTCTTATTAGAACATGCCCATTGCTTGGCGAGAAATTCGCAGTAGACATTTAAAACGCAACTGTGCAGGCATTGTCTATAATATGAAATAGTCTGATCAAAAGAGAACATGGGAAGTTTATTTGTTTTTCAAGGTATACTTTATTCCAGACTTTACGAATAAATACATTCGAACAGTGAGCCGATCAATTTCAGAAAACCTGACCGAGCATGGAGGCTTATCTGGGCTTGTCGGACTAGGCGTGCCTTCACATGCGTTGCCACGTAACACATCAGCGTCTGGTCCCGAGTGGGTCACATTCCACCCTGAGCTGTTATCAATTTGCACTGAACGCATCATTCAGTGTCTATTAACCTAGTCAGGCGCCGATTACTCTATATGTGTGTCTTTTATACTAGTCGGCGACATAACGTCGACATTACGAACCTTAGAGCCTAGCTTGGCTCCATCGTCACCATTCACTTCATGGATCTGCAAAAATATTTAGGGGTGAAGCTCCTTACGGCGTGGGTCGTAAGTCTTTAGAATGTCGACTGGATGACAGTACTTGTGTATCATGATGAATATATGTTGAAAAAATACAACATGGAGGTACTTGGATTGTTCGCTATAGATGGACAGACGAACGGGTCGACGAACAGACAGATCGACAGATGCACGGACGGACGAATGGGTCGACAGACATGCAGATGGGCACACGAACGTTACATGGACGGACGCATGGACGGACGGAAGCATGGACGAATGAACGGACTGAAGTACAGACACACTGACGGACGCGTCGCCCCACTCATCATCATTCACTCCGTGGATATGCTGTGATTTTAAGGGCGAAGCTCCTTATAGTGTAACCTTGTGACTAGTCACGCGCAACCGAAAGAAAAGACGAGAAAGAAAAGACGGCAAAGAAATGGATGATCATTTCTGGTCTCATTTCCTAGATGGCGTTACTCTGTCGGTACCGTCCGAAGTATCGCTACTCTCCGATTGGCTGGTGCGCGCGCTTTGCCAATGAGTGCCTCTCTCAGTCTCCTGGATGGTCATCGTACGTGGCGGATCATTGGTGGTCCATGGACGGAACAGAGTGGCGGGCGCATTGAAGACGCTTGCGTTCAGTTTCTTTGGCGTGGGTGTTACCCGCGCGCTTTCGGCATTTTAGAACGCGATTGGACGCATGCGCGGATGGATGGAGACACGGACGGATGAACGAATGAACACTTCGCCCCTCTCATCATCATTCACTCCATGGATATGCTGCGTTTTTTTTTCTGTCATGCCACGCACCATTTGTTTTTTTTTTTCTTTTTTTCGCCCTTACTATTCCTGCCCCGCCGCGGTGGTCTAATGGCTAAGGTACTTGGCCTTGACACGCCGGTCGCGGGATCGAATACCGGCTGCGGCGGCTGCATTTCTGATGGAGGCGGAAATGCTGTAGGCCCGTGTGCTCATATTTGGATGCAGGTTAAAGGACCCCTGGTGGTCGAAATTTCCGGAGCCCTCCACTACGGCGTCTGTCGTAATCATGTGGTTTTGGGACGTTAAATCCCATATATATATATATATCAATGAGCCCTTACCATTACTCAGCTCATGCACCACGCCGTCTAGTTTTTTTCTGTTCTTGTGTCGTGGCGTGTGTTCCGGGTTCTTTTCTTGCGTGCGCGCGCACGCGCGTGCTGTGCTATATGCTGCTGTGAAGTGCGTTTGAGTGCACGCGGAGAGCTGTGCTGCTGCATAAAAAATGAATTCCATGCACAACGCATTTTGACATCGTGTCATTGTTCCATTTTCATAAACAAAAAATTCTGTAATTTGGGACAATATAAGTTCTAAAGAACAGGAGGAAAGGATGGGCAATGTGTCCGTGACTAAACCACACAAACGTTCACTGCTAGGTTTAGACAGTAGAAATGAGGAAATCAAACACATTGAAATGAGCAGGCCTTTTGATGCGTATACAGTGTAAGAACTACGGAGGGTAGTGCAGGAGTAAGACGGCCGAGTTACTCTTCAGAGTGTTCTTTGACTCTGGCAAAGCATCCGATGAAGTGTAATTCATTTTCACTCTGTATGAAATGAGAGAGTGAAACTGCTTTCTACTCCACCCTCTTTTTGAGAGACTGAGAAGCCCATATATTTTTCAGCCATGAGTGAGTAAAGCGCGGTTATGTCCCTGCTCTTGATTACACTTAGATGCATCGGCACACCGCGAGCAATGCAGTGAAACGTGCTGCCATTCTCCTTATATTATTATCTCCTTATATTTTTATATGATGACATTCTCCTTACATAATTATTCATGTTTCGCTACGACCATCGCACACGAGGTATGCTGCCGTAAGCCTAACGTGCGGTATGGCTACGGTATAGTATTGTGGCTTTAGTCGTAGTACTTGAAGAATACCGTGAACAAGAATGACGGAGAGTATGTCAAAGGGGATGATAATAAATCTAAATTATACTTAATGTACACTTCAGAAGCTCGATGTTTCGTACGCAGAAATGACTAACCGCTTATCAAGTCAGTGCAAATGCCGTTCTTACACTCGGTTACGCCTTTTTTCCTTCTGTAAAGAACGCGTCGGATCAACGTTCTGATTTCACGAAGCACAAAGCAAACACATTAAACACGGTAGCTACAGTACGGCTGGTTTTGAGAAGCGCGGAGACACTGAAATCTGCACTTTAAAAAAGAAAATGCTGACAGATCACAAACATTACTTAAGACTTGAGGAATTAAACACTGGTGTACCGTCTTTCAATGTGCTGTAGTGGCTACCAGGTCAGGCTCGCCATGAGCAGTGCGTCTCAGTGTCGAAGGTTTCCATCTTTTTTTTCCTTAGTGCTAGTATTTAGCCATCCTTACGATCGGCGCGCGAGGGAATCCGTCAAAAACAAATGAAAAGCCCAACATATCGGCCCAAGTTCTGCGGTTCTTTTTCGTGAAGTGTACTGTTGCTCTCTTCGGTGGGCTCATGCTACGGGTAACGTTATGTTACTCTGTTGAGGGGGAGTGCCTTGACCAGTTCGGGAGAATCACTGTACTCTGCCTCACCAAGAGGTGATTTACTCTGGAAAAGAAATTGAAATATGGGACAAGAAATTACTCCTCAAAGAGAGTACTCAGCACACTCTTAGTTTTTAGCGTGTAGGTACACATATAAAAAGAGCATGATTTTCATTGGGTGCGGTACTGACTAATGTGCAGAGGAGGTTTTATTAGGCAGAGCAAGTATGCCTAATTGAACAAACTTGAGCGAGGCACGAGCTGGAGCTGCCTGGCCTGTTTGCTGCTGCAACGCTGCCCGCAACCGTCCAGCGAGGGGTATTGAGATCGATACCCAATACGACCACCAGAAATATAATGTAAACACTGGGATCAAAAGCGGTAATGGCTTCCGAAAAGTAGCATCAAAAATAGAAAGGTGGCGGGCACCCTTCCTGGATGGATGGACACACGGACGGGCAAATGGACGCTTCGCCCCACCCATTATCACTTACTCCGAGGATATGCTGCGAAAACCCCAAACGCCATCTAGTTATATTATTCCCAACGACATATACACAAAACGCCATATATTGAGCAACTCATGAGCTAGAAGTGGCTACAGACTTATATTACTCATGCAGCGCTTCCAGACAGAAGGCTACCTTCTTTCGACGTTCTTTGCAGCGATGCATGGAGATACGTGGCCAGTTTTTATTGCGAGAGCAATTGTAAAAACAACCTCGGATGGAATTTGCCGTTGGTGTTGACGTCAACGTTGGCGACCACCGTCATTCACCGTTATGTACCTATATATAAAAATTAAAAAAAGGATCTATGATCACATCGTGCACATTAGTGTACACTCGTGAGCTTCTTGTATATGTATTTGTTTTCCTGATGCTGCTAGCGATTATTACCAACTGTATGCTTTGAATTTTTAGCATCCCCCCACTGTAATGCCATGCGGCACTGTGGGTGTGGCATAAATAAATAAATAAATAATAAATAAATAAATAAATAAATAAATCCTGCACGCGGAATTTAACGTCCGACCTCTTGCTTCTGAGCGCGCGGCGTTAGCCACAAGTCACGAAGGATCACCTCCTTCATCGTTGAAACTGCAAGCTATTTATATCTACATCTTACCGTGGTGGTGGCTATCTTGCGAAAACTATCGTGTTTTCAGCCTTACTTGTGAGATGGCGTAATGAGCGCGCGTCACCAGATCGTCACGACTAGTGTTGGCAAATGTCGGAAAGCAGAAATAGCTAGATTTCAGGGAAAAACTACTTAGAAATAGCTAAACAGTTTTCACCAAGGAGCTATCGAAGTAGCTAAATGATTTTTTCAAACATTTTAGACAACTTCGCAGAGCATGCATGAATGAAGAAAAAATTGTTCCTGCTTTGATTCCAATATTGTAGGGCAGGCGTTGTTTAGCATAGCGTAAAGGCTCTCGCGCCCCTCAAAGGGGAGCTGGGAAGGCATATGAGCTCTGTCAACATCACGGTGGCGCGAATATTCGAAAAATTTGAACAATGAATTGAACAGTGAAAAAAAACAATAAAATAAAAGAAACGAACAACCACAAAAGAGCACCTCCTTCAATAATGAAGCGGCAAGCAATTTATGTTTGCCCCTTACGGCCGGCCGCGCTGATGACGGAGGAACTATCGTGTTTTAGAAATACCAGCGAGATGACACAAGAACGCGCCTCGCTAGATCGTCACGACGTGGCGACACGCGCTCATGTCTCCCGCGCTTACTTTGCCGCGCGAAGGAGGGGGGGGGGGGTAGACGCTCACACGCGCGTGTGCTTATCGTGCGATGGGGAGAATCGTACGCCTTGAGCTTTCAGCAGAACCATTCTGTTGTAGTTACTGGGTGCACAAAGGTCACTGCACTCACTGCGCACTCCGTTTGCGGAAAGAGCACGTTTTTCAGACACAGTGAAGTAACGACTGAGAGACTTATTTGCGTTCATCTGTACCCTTGAGTACGTTTCGTGCGTCATTTGTGCGGGGGCAACGCGGGACAAGTTTCGATCAGCCTACCATTCTTGGCATGACATTTCATTTTGTTGCTGTCGCATTGATTGCTTCGCCTTTGCGGTAAAGCTGTGACTTTCTTCTATTTCTTTCTCTTTCTCGCTTCTTCTGTCATCTCTCTGTTTATGACATCGCCTTCCATTCTACATATCTCCCTTTCTTTGCGCTGTTTTTCTTACAATCTCTCTCTTTCTTATTCTGTTTTACCCTCAGTCTATCTCTTTTTTGTGCAAGTTTCTTTGTCTTGCTCTCTCTTTTTATGTCTTTCTATAAATCTTTCTCTCTTACTATGTCTTAATTGTCTTTATAGTCTACATCGTTTTTCATATCGATTTCTTGACGTCTCTCTCTCTCTCTCTCTCTCTCGCTGTCTTCACTTGTTAATTTTCGTGTGACGCTTGCAGCTACTGAACTTTGGAGCTTGCCCTGTACAAATGGCGCTTACACACCGGTTGATTTTCGTTCCCGTTAGACAGACTACTGCTGTCGTCTACAGCTCCGTCGTTAAAACAGACGCAACGCCATATCCGTGTTTGTAGTTTTCTAAGTCGTTATGAAGTGGCGCTTGTTGATTCAATCATGGATGACCATCCACACTTACAGGAAGCTAGTGAGGAAGGGCTGGTTACCCAAAGGGTTCGAGAGTGGTTTAATGAGATGTACTGAAACGACGAGTCTCATGATGTCCACCCTACAAAGATCTTCGCGTGTTTCGGTGCTTGACGTTCTTCGTTCTTACTTTTCCAGGAACGCTACGTTTCACTTCAAGACAAGTGACGGTACGAACAGGAACAAGTTCGAGGCGCTTGTGGATGGCGGTGAGTACAGCAGATAGCGTTGTGCTTTAGGGTGAGCGTTGTGCAATCCTCACCAAGAGGTGTGAACGCAAGAAATGGAATGAACCGTCGGTTTATTAAACACGTGCTTTGACCAAGAGGCAATCAGGCCAAAAAAAAATATTTGCAGCCAGATTGGGTTTTAGGTGTAAGCGCCAGTCTCGATTAGTGTGATTGGGCAATCGGTGGTGTGTATACAAATACGAGCAGTGACGCTCAGTGCCAGTGGGTTCAGCCAATTTTCGATAAAGAAAATGTGTTGACTACAGCTTACTGGTAATATATACGCTCCTCGTTGCTGATTCGACTTACGAAGCTCATCCAACGTTACTATTACTGATGAGAGGAGTGCCTCCTGCCTATGAAAGGATCTACTCGCCCTTGGTGAGTTTCTGCGCTCTTTCGCACTAAGTGGCGCTTTTGTTGTTTTCTTTCTATACGTGTTTAACCTGTGTTAGACCTACCGCGTACTGCTGCACTGCGACTTAATTACTTAAGTATTTTCTTCTTGCTCATGTGGTTTACAAACACAAATAAAGCTCGTATAAAGCTCGTACACCTGTGTGATGAGTACAGTACCACTGTTCGCCCGAATACACAGACAGACAGACAGACAGACAGACAGACAGACAGACAGACAGACAGACAGACAGACAGACAGACAGACAGACAGGACGACAGGACAGACAGACAGGACAGGACGGACGGACGGACAGACAGACAGACAGACGGACGGACGGACGACAGACAGACAGACAGACAGACAGACAGACAGACAGACAGACGAAGAAGAACTTTATCAGATCCTGAGGAGTTTTTGCGTGAACCCTCATCGGCGACCCGCGGAAACCACTGGCCGCGTCCAAGTCGGGGCTGGGACACCGTGATGTTCCGCCCTTTCTTGGGTCCTCTGGATAGCATGAAGTTGCGTATGGAGCGATTAGCTCCGGAGAGCTTCTTCCCAGTCGGCTTCACTGGATAGAGGGTCATTAGGTAACGCGGGACATTGCCAAAGCATGTGCGCTAAAGAACAGTACGTTTCGTTGCAGTCTGGACAACTTGAATCGATTTCTGTTGAGATACGACTGAGAAATCCTCGCGAGAGGAATGAGCCTGTCTGGAGCATTCTAAGTGTGACTGACTGATATCTAACTTCGGGTGAGGATGAGGATATGTCCTTCTACTAAGCTGATAGTGAGAGGTGATTTCGTTGAAAGTAAGAAGCGGATCGTTAAACTAGATTTCATCCTGTCTTCATAAAGCCTCCATAATGCCGCGGCGCGTGAGATCTCACGCACGGTCATGGACAAGCACTTTGAGGTTAGGTATGGTCCGATGAACGTCTGCACCCATATGAGTGGGAAACTAAGAGAGGAAGGGAGTGCCAGAGTTTGTTCTTTTTTCCAGAATGGAGGCAACCTCTCGCGCCATATTTACCCAATTCAAAAGCTTTAATGGCCGCTCGTGTGCCTGTAAAAATGTTGGTGTGGGTGGGGTCAGTCATGGCGAGGGCTATGGTGACTTGCTCCACGATAGAGCTAGTAGCTAGCCTGGCCGAGGCCGAGGAGCGTAATTCTCCGTTGCCGTGAATGACTGCTAGAGCGAATGTGCAAGACTGGCCATACTTAGTGGCGTCGACAAAAATAGTCGATTCACGATTCTCGCCGACCTTCTGTGATTTTGCTCGTGCACGGGCTTTTCGCCTCCCTACATTGTATTGCAGGTGCATATTTTGAGGGAATGGGCTAACCACAAAGGTCTCCCGCACGTACCTGGATAAGGCGATCTCACGTTCATTAACCATTCTAGGAGCCATGCCAGCCGAGTCAAGAATGCGTTTTCCAGCTCTAGTTGACGAGAACCTGACCTACTTATTGGTGACCTGCGCTTCGATTCCTTCATCAATGTCGTTGTGCATACCGAGTTCGCTTAATCTATCAGAGCAAGTGGTTACCGACGATCCCAGTACTTTATTGATGCTCTTCCGCACGAGTGTATTCAGCTTATTTTTTCCCGTTTGGCTCGAATTAAAGGCCAAAGCTACATAGTTATTGTGACTCATGAGGAAGCGGGATGAATCCGGAGTAGGTTGTCTTGACATAATACTTTCCTGCGGCTTGATACTCTGGCGATAAGTCTCAGCATGTCTTCAGTTTTGGCCGTGATGTGCGTGAGAGTTTTGGCCTTACATCCGCTAGCATCGATAAGTAATCCCAGAATTTTATTTGAATCTACTCGTGGAATGCGCTGTCCAATTTTTGCAAAAAGGGCGATGGAAATGTGGTCCACATGTCGAACTCCCCTAACACCTTGCCTGGCTGGCCTGTACAGTAATACTTGCGATTTGTGTGGGGACATTTGAAGGCCTGTGCCTTCTAGGTAGGACTCCGTTTTGTCTAGGGCTGATTGCAGTGCGTTTTCTATTTCTGCGAGTGGTCATCCCAGCCCCCAAATCGTAATAACATCCGCGTAAAGTGAGTGGCCTATATTGGGCAGGGAGCTGAGTCTCTCCGATAAGCCTTTCATAACTATATGTTAAATAACAAGGACGAGATGACCACTCCTTGCGGGGTGCCTCTGGCCCCAAGGGTGAATTTAGGTGAATTCTGTTGACCGATCCTGATGGTAGCTGTTTTATTCATCAGGAATGATCTAACGAAGGCCTGAAACTTTGCTCCCAGACGTAGGTTGGCTGTGGCCTGCAAGAGAAAGTGACGAGACACGGTGTCAAAGGCCCTGGTCAGGTCAAGGTCTCAGATTCCCTTTGCATCCCTAGTACCGTTATCGAAAATGTGCTTTTTGAGGAGTAACATCAAATCTTGTGTAGAGAGACCGAGTCTGAAGCCGATAATGTTGTGTGGAATAGATCCTTGCGTTCTATGTAATCCGACATCCTATTGAGAATTGCTTGCTCAGCTACCTTGCCTCCACAATAGGTTAGTGGTATTGGCCTTAGACAGTCAATATGTAATGGCTTACCCGGTTAAGGAATGAGCACAATCGAGGCCGCTTTCCAATCCTCCGGAATGCTTCCACTCTCCCAACTCTTGTTGACCTCTTTCGTAAGGAGCTCAATGGATCTGTCATCCAGGTTCCTCAGCAGTCTCTTTGAGATGCCATCCAGACCTGAGGCTGACCTGATATTCAACTTGTAAAGGATGGTCCTTATCTCAGACTCCATAAAGGAGTCATCGAGCTTCTTTACCGTGTCACATTCTATTTCGGAATACTCTTCTGAATGCTTGCGCCTAGCGGAAGATATCTATTCGTTACCTACCTCTTCTAAGAGTGTTTCTTCTGTTCCACCCTCTTGTTTGTGCTTGTGTATGAGATAGCACAGTGCCTGTCTTTGATTGCATTTCGTCTGCTCGTCATCAAGCATATGATTGAAGAGATTCCATTTTACACTTGTGCGCATGCGCCCATGGACTGCTGCACAGACCTCATCCTATTGTAGCCTAGCTAACTCGGTGCAGTACTGTTCTATGTCCTATTGAAGTTTCTCAACTCTCTTTCGCAACCTCCGCTTAAGCCTTCGCGTTTTCCATCACCTCAAGATAGGTGATTTGGCTTCCAAGAGATGTGCAAGGTGAGGGTCCATTCTGGGAAGGTCGAGCTCGGCTTCAATAGTTTCGGTAGCCTTATCAACATCTGCTCTGATTGTCTCGACAAGTGTACTGAAGCTGGCATATTCACCCGTGTCTTCTTTTCTAATATTTCTGAAAAACACCTCAATCGGTCACTCTCAATTCTCTGGCCTGGGGTGCTCTGACCTGAAGGGTAACGGCAATGATGAAGTGATCACTGTCCAGGTTTTCTTGCCCATTCACCCACGTGACTGCCTTACATTTTTAATAAATGCTAGGTTGGGTGTAGTGTCTCTGGCTACCGATGTACCCAGTCTCGTGGGGAAACGGGGGATCGGTGATGACTGTTAGCGTTAAGTCATCGACTGCCCGCGCTAGATTTGCACGCTTAGCCGTCTGCCTGATGTACCCCCACGCACCTTGTGAGGTGTTGAAGTCTCCCGCGATTATTAATGGTGACTGTCTAGCGTTTATAGCACAGGGAGTAAAAAAACTGCCTTTGATCGGATGGTGGGCTGTAAACATTAAAAAATAACACGCTCTGATGAAGCCACATGTTAGGAATAACATCCATCAGAAGCGCCTCCATTCCGCTGCGTCCTGGCTGAATGTCATGTACAACGTAAGTGAGTTTTCTGCTCACTAGCGTAGCTATACCTCTCTTGGACTCCTCCCTTCCCGCCACCGATTGGTAACTAGTGAGGGTGCGGCGATGGCGTAGTGGTTAGAGCATCCGCCTCGCATGCAAGAGGTCCGTGGTTGAAATCCCGGTGCCGCGCAGTTCCCAACCGGATTTTAAAAAATCCGCGTAATGATGAAACTGCATTAAGAGGCCTGGGGTGCGGCCTCACCGGTAACCACCGCCGGGAACGCACTCCCTCACGAGAGAAGGATTGGCCACCCTGGTGCAGTATCTGGCCACTGCCTCCCACATGCATACGTCAAATAACTCACGGCCCTCAGTCCCCAGCAGCTGCGAAGCAACTGACCACGGCGGCGGTCAGATTTGCAACGCAGCAGAGGGTGCTAAGAATCTCTGGATCAGGACAGGCCGCCATTGGAACCTGAACTTGGCAACATTTAACGCTAGAACCTTATCTAGTGAGGGAAGTCTAGCTGTACTATTCGAGGAGCTAGAGAGTGTTAAATGGGATATAATAGGGCTCAGTGAGGTTAGGAGGACAGATGAGGCCTATACTGTGCTACAAAATGGAGACGTCCTCTGCTATCGTGGCTTGGCAGACAGAATAGAACTGAAATTGGGGTTCCTAATTCACAGAGACATAGCTGGCAACATAGAGGAATACTATAGCATTAATGAAAGCGTGGTAGCTATTGCAATTAAACTGAATAAAAGATACAAGATGAAGGTAGTACAGGCTTACGCGCCTACATCCAGCCATGATGACGCTTCAGTTGAAATCTTCTATGAAGACGTGTAATCGGCAATGAGTAAGGTAAAAACACAGCATACTATAGTGATTGGCGACTTTAATGCAAAGGTAGGGAAGAAGCAGGCTGGCGACCAGGCAGTAGGAGATTATGGCATCGGCACTAGAAACGCCACAGGAGAGCTACTAGTATAATTCGCAGAACGTAATAATATGCGGATTTTGGATACCTTCTACCGAAAACGAGGAAAACGGCAAGTGGACATGGAGGAGCCCCCCTGATGGCGAAAATAAGAACGAAATGGACTTCATAATGACTGCACACCCAGGAATTGTGCAGGATGTGGAAGTGGTTCGCAAGCTATGATGCAGTGACCATAGAATGGTACGGTCTCGAATTCGCCTAGACTTGAAGAAGGAACGACAGAAACAGATACGCAAGAAGCCAATCAATGTGCTAGCACTGAGAGGGAAAGTACAGGAATTCAGAGTGTCGCTGCAGAACAGGCACTCGGCTCTTAGTGAGAAAACCAACCTTAGCGTAGATACAATGAATGATAATCTGACGAGTACCATTACGGAGTGTGCAGTGGAAGTTGGAGGCAGGGTAAAGTAAAAAGTTGGGCGAGTTGGTGCTGGTACATGATGATAAGGGGCGCGAAAAAAACGACA
>WOVY01015762.1:0-12530 GCA_013436015.1 Rhipicephalus annulatus
GAGTGAGATTCAACACTCTTTAGGCTCTTGCTCGTCCGTGACGAAATCACCAAGATGCTGATGCCTTGCCACTCAGTGGTGGTCTATTGGCTACGGTACCTGGCTGCTGAGCCGCAGGTCACGGGATCAAATCGCGGCTTTGGCGGCTGCATTTCCAACAGGCGAAAGGCGAAAATGCTGTAGGCCCGTGTGCTTAGATTTAGGTGCACGTTAAAGAACCCCTGGTGGTATAAAAATTTCCGGAGCCTTCAACTAAGGCGTCTCTCATAATCATATGGTGGTTTGGAGCGTTAAACTACACATCTATCAAACATGCTGATGTCTAGTCCAGACTGCATATAACCCAATAAACTGGAGTAGGCATGTAAATGATAAGGCTGAGGGAAAGAAACCGGAAAATCAGTATTTAGAAACGTGACAGTACACGTGCCTGAGAGCGAAGTTGGGGACACAGTGATGCTATGCCATAAGTCCGAAATTTGGATGCATACAGAAAACTAACTGCGAACGTGAAGGCTGATGTCGCTAATTACGTCAAAATGTGCCACGAATCTTATGTCTTCACAGCAAGTTTAAGGCATCGGGGAAATAAATGGTAATGCCAAAATACTTTGATGTACCTATTGAGGCAGCACACCTTGACTTTGTCAAAACAGGAAAGGCGAGGGCGTACGGACATGCAAACGTTTTTGCTTGCCGTCAATAAGTGCCCACGCGAAGTTGCTGCTAAGGCAGGCGTGTGAAAATGCAAATTGAGGAATTGAACTCCTGAATCGAGATGTGTTCAGGGCGTTAAATTAATGCTTGTGTGCAATAGACCAGCTTTCCGAAGTCGTAAGCTTCGACGATGAAACAAACAAGGAAGAGGCATCAAATTACATCAAACCATGTCACCTTGAAGCAGATTCCCTCGCATACCGAGGCACTATAGACCAGAAGATGTTCCTCTCTTTACACCGAGGCCTCAATGGGGAGTGGAAATGCGCTCCGAAGGCGGCTGCATCAAATCAATCGCTCGAACATTTCGGGGATTGGATGCTACCCGAGTTTTGCGGCTTTCGAAAAAATTAAGTTGGTGGCCCACTGAGTTTAATTAGTTGGCAAGATAACTCTCAAGGATATACCCATGGCAGACGAGAAGAAGAAAGAACGGCATCGCCAAGCAATGAAATGAAACTTCGATAAGCGTCATCTATCGAAGATCCCCGTTGAGCAGCCTGGACGCATGGTTCTTATATACGCAAAGTACTCGACACCAAGTGTCTTTACTAGTCCCTACTTCCCAGAGAAGGAACTGGATTCCCAGAGAAGGAAAGCGGGTTAGGGCGAGACAGAAGGTTAGGTGGGCAGATGAGATTAAGAAGTTTGCGGGTATAAATTGGCAGCAGCAAGCACAGGACCGGGTTAACTGGCGGAACAGGAGAGGCCTTTGTCCTGCAGTGGACGTAGACAGGCTGATGATGATGATGATGATGACGATGATGACTTCATGAAGATCGAGAAGGAACAAGGTATACTGAAGACGATATATTACCAATGACCTCAGGGCATGGTCGAAGAGGGGTCTCTGTCAAATTACTTTCATAACATGTCCGGACAAACGAAAACGGAATTTGGGAGGGTGTAGTGATGCAAAGGAAATGGCCTGAGTAGGCAGCAAAAAAGGCTACTAAAGGGGAAGTAGAGTGATAACGTGAATAAATGGCTGACATGAAGTGCTCTGACGAATGAGCATATGTCAAAATTGCTGTAATGCCATTAAAATTAAAAAAAAAATACAGCGCGAAAACTGACGTTGACAACTGGAAGGTATAGAAGCCGTATTGTCTTTTACGTATTTGCGTAAAACGACGGTAAGCTAAGGCCATTATTTAGTGCAATATCAATTAAAAGGCACTCTCGGCTGGGTTTTTCGCAACCATCGCCATTATGTTCCGCATATAATGTACTACGGCATGAAATGGAACGCGAACAAAGCAATGGGCCACTCCCATTAGCAAGCGCATATGTGGTCTGTCCAGTCATCAATCACCAGACAGATGTGCACTTCCAGTTCGTCAGCACTGCGTGATGTGTCGCCTGCCATTCGATATTTTTGCTTGCGTTAGAGTTCTGATATTGTGCTGAGAGGGGCAAGCGTACGCAAGCCAGACGTTTTTAGGTGCTTCACTCTTGTTTGCTTTAATTTTCGTTGCTTCGTTTCAATTATCAGAACTAGAAGAGTAGCAAAAATATCGAACTTTAGGGGAATCGCGCAAGACTGTCGACCGGCTGTGTTGAGCAGCCATGTATAAGGTGATTTACTGGAGAATGCACACTTTTATGTATATTGCTTACGACACGTGATCCGCTGTTAGTGTTGATTTTGAGGCTAATATACGTGTATGTATATTGGGAAAAAACAACGAAGCAAAATTAAAGTGGAAGATAAAAAACTTTCATTGTGCGTCACTGGGATTCCAACATGCGATTTTGAAACTCGAACCACAGCAAGCAGCGATGCCTTGGTGAAATGCAAAGTTATCTGTTCACTTTCAAGAAACGTTTAGAGATTTCATAACTATGTTGTATTTTCGAGTTATATGGTAGATTTGCCATATAAAAGCATAGAAATTATTCTTATGTACCACCTAGAAATAAGCATGGGGCACTCGCAATATGCTAATGCCACCTTTTTAATTGTCATTTGCTCAATGCGGCACAGTTAAAGCGGTATACAGGCTTAAATTGTCCCAAAATTTGAAGAAATTAAGATATTTGCTCTAAGATACTCATAATTCTGGGTCTATCCCTAATGCCGAAAATGGTGGTAGGCTAAACTTGGCGCTTGTGTCCCTGTCTGTCTGTCTGTCCTTTCCTACACCTGGTGCAACATGGTCAACCTTCATGCCATTGCATTGCTTTTGTCTTTTCTCTTTCTTTAAAACTTCCTATCCCGTTGATATGATTGCTCACAATAAAGCAGTTGCAATGTGCAGATGCATTCGTAATAAGCTAATAACGCGTGGATTTCGAGAGAATTATATTGAGAGATTTTTGAAAATTATATGCATTAACTGGTGAGAAACTACGCCGGTGTTCAAATTTCGTTTTTCTAGCGTTTGTTACGTGTTTTTGGAAATTACATTTATTCAGCATGGCTTCTAAGAGGTAACTTCTCGGCCGAAAATGATGAATACCAGTAGTCGGCATATTTTACGCTAGGTGGTCACTGTTTCTTTCGCAGTAACTGGGGTTCCTTCTCCTGCGCAATATAACGTGCAAATAGACTATGATCGCTTATATCTTCTGCAGGACGCTTTTGTCTGGGGCATTTTGAAATCCCAGATTGTGCATAGGCTTTTCTGGAGTCTTGTCCACAATTACAGCAGCAGTTATAACATACAGAAAAGTGCGTTTCTCTACTCAGTTCTTCAACTCGGCTTTACATTAACGTACACATTTGGCACCCTGCTGAACAACGGATAAGTGCTACTTATAAATTCATTTACGATGCGCAATAAGTGCGCACGAAATTCCATCATCGGTGTTTTGTTACTGCAGATGTGGCTCGAAGTACTGATAGAATTTTGCGTATGTTAGGCTCGGCGGAAAATGTAGTGTAGCTCATAACACATAGTGTGACGATGATACAAATGACGAGCACTCGAAGCGTACGAAATGCATTATTTTTCGCTAATATGTTATAACCATGCTTGCTCCCTGTAAATTTTTGTTGCGTTTCTGCAACAACAATTTTCTCGTGTGAGAAGAGCTGTTAATGTGGTCATACTGCAAGCCCTTCAGTTTATGCTTGTTTATTCAATCACCTTATCCGGAACAAATGCCTCTGCGCGTGCTTCTTGTATACGACAATTACAAATCTTGTGGTTCAAAATAAAGCCTTGTTCACTTTTCCTTTTATAAATATGCTGTCGTAACCTATTGCAACCAGAACAAGATTGCTAATTGCAAGCAAATATTTCCTTTTTTTTAGGAGTTGGTCATCAACTAATCAAATCACCGGACACATAAAAAGCTACTTTTCCCTTATTTTGTGGGCATGTGCAAAATTGTGAATTCTGTATATATGTCTTTATAAACATATTGAATTTGAAAGCCAGATATGAATAACAGAGTATTACAGGGCTGGGGATTTTGACTATCTGGTGTTTTCATTTCGTTTGATTATTCAAACAATTAACGAAGGAGTGATCACCACACCTTATCGATGGTCACCCTTTTCCACTTTGTGGTTACCAAGCAAAAATTGAAACAAAAACTATATACAATCTAAACATCGACCAGTCCGAAGTTTTCGTTTGGGCAAAGTTTTCGTTTGGGACTTTCAATTCAGTTCGCTTAACGTTGATGACAAATGTGGGTGTAACAAAAAGCTTTGGAGTAGTACTTTCATTGCTTTGTGGCTAACTCTATATGCCATGAGCCTAGTATTTTTGGCAACAAAAACCTTGGCTCCAAGTCAAGTATATTATAGAAGAGCATCAACAAACAATCAAATTTTGTTGCAGGCTAGCTTACGAAGAATCTGAGTAGTGCAGATAACACTGAATCAAGAAAAATTAGTGTCAACAAACATTACAGGAAAAAAAAGTTGATTCCTACACGTACACAAATTACAGCATTGAATTGAAGAAAGTAAGGCAACACAGTACCTAGGAGCCACTTTCTTTGATATCAGGAGGAACGTCCACATAGAAAGGTAACCAAAAAAGCTAGTAGAGCTCTATGGTGTCTCCGACGCTAGGAACGTATATATAGTGAAACTTGTCAAATAAAAACCCGGCATACGCAAGCCTATTACGACCCATTATAGAATATACTAAAATAGTGTGGGACCCATCACGGCAATAAATCGACACAAAGTGGATGAGGTGCAACGCCTAGCAGCCAGATTTACCTTTACCAAATACCTTCCTTGTCACTTCACTACAGAAGTGACCCGATATGCAACACTTTCTGCTTCAGAAACAGGACAGCAGAAAAAAATTCAATTCCTTTTCCTGATTGTCCATGACAAGCATAAGATTAAAGAGCTCGACTTTTTCAAATTGACACCGAGTCCATGTTTCCAAAGCAGGCACATTATCTCTATCGAAGCTCCACTGACGTGAATCTACTCCGTCAAGTATAGCTATATTTCTCGAGTAATAGGTGAATGAACATGATGCCGAATTCACTCGTTTTATTTTATTTTCTTACTGCAATCCTAAACAAGCTCCATACACTTGCCTATAAGGTCATTCGGCGTCTTTATTGCTCATCATCAACGCCTACCCGTTGGAACGCAACGAGTTGAATTGGTTGTTTGTTTCGTTTTCTTTCATGTTTTAATTCTTAGCAGATCTCTAGGGTAAACATTAGGCTTGAAATCATGTTATGATTTCAAGTGACACTCAGGTGGTCACCTGAATGTTCCTCATTGAACTGCATGAGATTGTTCATCGATTTCTGCATAGTACATTGTATGGTTGACAGTGTTAATAAGCAAACGAGGTGATGAGTTTTTGTTCGGGTCCCCGTCTGTGTCTCATATTTGCTACAGTTGAGCAACAGGTGACACACCTCCTCGTCACCTTGGGCGCACGAACATAAATGTTTAGAACGGTGCAGCCTGAACACGATGTAAGTGCTTTGTGTAAGCAGCTGCTAGTCTTAGGCGATGTATGAGAAAGCAAAATATTGTATTGTAACGTGTACTAATAGTGCACAACATAAGCATCCAGCATTCCACCTCTACTTAAGTACGTCGGCAGAGTTCAAAATGCGACCGCTGACCCGTGGCCTTTCCCTTCAGCGTCGCTGACAGGGACACATATTTGACGCAGCATAGTGTTTTCATGCTTTAAACATGATATATGTTATTATGTGCTGCTGTGAGAGGGGGAAGGGAATATTTTTACGCATGGCTGTCCATGCATACTCCTTAATCATTCACCAGTAATGTGAGATAAAATTATTTTATCACTTCAATATCCGCTTGCTCAGGTTCATTCATCTTTATAGACGTATCACTGACATCACTCATTTAAACTGCGCGTAAAGAAGTCACACAATTTTAACTTTTGGGTTCTTATTTTCTCCAATAAAATCTCATGAAGTTGCACGTTTTATAGGCGACAAAATGCCACTGATGCAGAAGTCGGCTTTTAACAGTTCGACTTCTACTAACGTTTCGTACTAGAACATGCAATGGCTGCTAATGGGGATTGTGAGACAGGAGCATTCGGCTATCAGTTAGCGCGCACGCCACGAACTTTTTTGTTGATTAAAAAAGCACAGGAGAAATCTCCCACCGGCACCACCTTGCAGGTCAAAATGTAACACTTGTTACACACTACGACTACGACTACGAGGGACGAACCGGTGCCGCTTTAATGAGCTTCGTCCCTATAAAGAAAATTCGGCAGGAGACGCCAGCATGCGCATTGGCAGCGTCAACGGCGCCACCAACGCTTGATTAGCAATCGAGTAGGTGCGATTAGAAAATGCTACACATTTAGTAAAAACAGACAACCTAATCCACAAGCGAAATCAGAATGCCGCATTCTGCACTCACCGGTTGCATGCAAATAAATGAATCACTTTCTTGTCTATTTCGTGGAACTACCATTCATTTAAGTTCGACGCTGTTTAGTGAAATTATTACAGGTGCGCTAACACAGGTAGAACGGCAAGGACACGAAGAGACCACAGAACGAGTTTGCAAGCAAGGGTAGTCGGTTGCGGGACAAAATTAACCGGCGACAGAGCGTTGAAAAAAATAGTTAAGCTATAGAACAGATTGTTATGAAACATGTAGAGTGAGGCTTTATTCATGCTGTGTAACGATACCTAGTTTCAGTGTATCATGCCCAGATCAAAATCGTGCCCTTAAATCGCAGATTCGATGAAGGGGATATCCGGCTTAGGAAAGTGTTCTTGTCTGCCAGCAGAATTTATTAAACTTTCCCAGCTTGCATATCTTCGTGTTGATTTCAAACATGCCCTAACACATGAGCTTTTTAGAACATCAAATATTGTTTTGTTTGCAGCAAGATTTTGATTATAAACTGTGAATACACAAACGGACGTATGCCTATCATCTAACATGAAAAATGGACAGCTAAACGAAAACGTATGTTCTAAACGCATTAGAACAAAAGTAATGCAGTGTTGGACAAAGCGAGCCATCAACCTGGTGTTTTGTAGGTTATCAAAAAAAACTATTTAAATTGTCTTGCATTTCTACTCTTACCGCAGGGGTACCTGCGCAAGTAGGCGTTTGGTGTGTAGCAACACGAACCCGAGCTAACGGGGGAGTTTCGACTCCCTCCCACGCCTAGCCGTGCGTGGCTTTGCCGTGTCCGAAGAAAAGGGGATCCTGGGGGTTGAGCCGACGCTGGGTGATTGGACCGTTAAGGCCCCCCCGGAAGAGGCAACACACCCCTTTGGCCCCGGCATCATGTAGACGGCACCCCTGAGCTGACCCAACCAGGGGAATCGGCAGTCGCCTTTTCCTATCTCTCTCTCCCTACATCTTCGTCTTTATCTCTCACTATTTATCTGTCCTGTATTCTACTCTCTTCCGTTTACTTCCAAACTTCCTGGCGGCTAGGGTTAACCCTGTGCAAATAGCCTACCTTGGTCTAGGCGCATTGGGTTATAGTGGCGTGGTACGGCTGGCGTCTGCAGGTTTCAGCATTTGTAAACTTGTAGCGTCCCCTCGTTGGGCTCCGTGGTCGGTGGCCGCCAACGCTGCTGAACAACAATAAGGAAGACATGCATGGAGCATTCCCACTACTGTCTGATCGTACCGGCTTAAAGCCGGTACGCACCAATGATATCACCAGGGAAGGATTGGCCATCCTGGTGCAGTATCTGGCCACCCCCTCCAGTAGGCATTCGTCAATTAACTCACGACCCTCAGTCCCCACCAGCTGCGGAGCAACTGACCACGGCGGCGGTCAGATCTGCAAAGCAGCAGAAGGTGCTAGGAATCTCTGGATACGGACAGGCCACCATTGGAACTTGAACTTAGCAACGTTTAACGTTAGAACGTTATCTAGTGAGGGAAGTCTAGCTGTATTATTCGAGGAGCTAGAAGGCATTAAATGGGATATAATAGGGCTGAGTGAGGTTAGGAGGACAGATGAGGCCTATACTGTGCTACAGAATGGGCACGTCATTTGCTGTCGGGGCTTGGCAGACAGAAGAGAACTCGGAGTAGGGTTCCTAATTCACAGAAACATAGCTGGCAACATAGAGGATTACTATAGCATTAATGAAAGGGTGGTAGGCATTGTAATTAAACTGAATAAAAGATACAAAATGAAGGTAGTACAGGCTTACGCGCCTACATCCAGCCATGATGATGCTTCAGTTGAAAGCTTCTATGAAGACGTGGAATCGGCAATGAGTAAGGTGAAAACACAGTATACTATAGTAATGGGCGACTTTAATGCAAAGGTAGGGAAGAAGCAGGCTGGAGACCAGGCAGTAGGAGATTATGGCATCGTCACTAGAAACGCCAGAGGAGAGCTACTAGTAGAATTCGCAGAACGCAATAATCTGCGTATTTGAGTACCTTCTACCGAAAACGAGAAAACCGCAAGTGGACATGGAGGAGCCCTAATGGCGTAAATAAGAACGAATTAGACTTTATAATGACTGCACACCCAGGAGTCGTGCAGGATGTGGAAGTGGTTGGCAAGGTAAGATGCAGTGACCATAGAATGGTACGGGCTCGAATCCGCCTAGACTTGAAGAAGGAACGACAGAAACTGATACGCAAGAAGCCAATCAATGAGCTAGCACTGAGGGAAAGTACAGGAGTTCAGAGTGTCACTGCAGAACAGGTACTCTGCTCTTAGCGAGGAAACCAACCTTAGCGTAGATACAATGAATGATAATCTGACGAGTATCATCACGGAGTGTGCAGTGAAGTTGGAGGCAGGGTAGCTAGACAGGGACACCGGCAAGCTTTCCCAGGAAACGAAGAACCTAATTAAGAAGCGTCAAATCAAGAAACTGTCAAGTACAACAGACAAAATAGAACTGGCAGAGCTTTCGAAGTTGATTAATAGACGTAAAGTATGCGATGTAAAAAGGTATAACATGGAGAGAATTGAGCACGCTCTGAAAAACGGAGGAAGCGTCAAAGCAGTGAAGAGGAAACTTAGGATAGGCAAAAGGCGGATGTATGCACTATAAGGGACAAAGAAGGCAAATAACTACCAATATGAATAGGATAGTTAAAATAGCGGAGGGGTTTTACAGAGATATGTACAGAAGCCGAGACAACCACGACCTTAATACTATAATGAACTAGCAAAAACCCAGACGACACCCCACCGGTAATTATAGAAGTCAGAAAAGCTTTGGAGAGCATGCACAGAGGCAAAGCTGCTGGTGAAGATCGGGTAACATCAGATCTGCTGAAAGATAGAGGACAGATTGTGTTAGAAAAACTAGCCACTCTATTTGCGAGGTGTCTCCTGACGGGAAAAGTACCAGAGTCTTGGAAGAACGCTAACATCATCTCAATACATAATAAAGGAGATTACAAGGACTTGAAGAATTGCAGGCCGATCAGCTTGCTCTCTGTAGTATACAAGCTATTTACAAAGGTAATTGATAGCAGAGTAAAGAAAACATTAGAATTCAATCAACTAAAGGAACAAGCAGGATTTAGAACAGGCTACTCAACAATTGACCACATTCATACTATCAATCAGGTAATAGAGAAATGCTCAGAGTATAACCAACCACTATACATAGCCTTCATAGATTACGAGAAGGCGTTTGATTCAGTAGAAATATCAGCCGTCATGCAGACACTGCGGAATCAGGGCGTAGATGAAATATATATAAACATTCTGGAAGAAATCTACAGGGGATCAACTGCTACCACAGTGCTTCATAAAGAAAGCAACAGAATACCAATAAAGAAGGGTGTAAGGCAGGGGGACACAATCTCCCCAATGCTATTCACTGCGTGCTTACAGGACGTTTTCAGAAGCCTAGAATGGGAACAGTTAAAGATGAGAGTTAAGGGAGAGTACCTCAGTAACCTGCGCTTCGCCGATGACA
This sequence comes from Rhipicephalus annulatus, assembly GCA_013436015.1. Classification (NCBI taxonomy): domain Eukaryota; kingdom Metazoa; phylum Arthropoda; class Arachnida; order Ixodida; family Ixodidae; genus Rhipicephalus; species Rhipicephalus annulatus. The sequence goes on from WOVY01015762.1 coordinate 10,072, forward strand.
TTGCATTGCTGAGTAACTCAGGGGACGAATTGCAACTCATGATTACGGAGTTAGACAAGGAGAGCAGAAAGGTGGGTCTTAATATTAATCTGCAGAAAACGAAAGTAATGTACAACAACCTCGGAAAAGAGCAGCGCTTTGCGATAGGTAATAGTGCACTTGAAGTTGTAAAAGACTATGTGTACTTAGGGCAGATAATAACCGCAGAGCCTAACCACGAGATTGAAGTAAGTAGAAGAATAAGAATGGGGTGGAGCACATTCGGCAGGCACTCTCAAATTATGACAAGTAGATTGCAACTGTCCCTCAAGAGGAAGGTATATAACAGCTGCATCTTGCCGGTACTTAGCTACGGAGCAGAAACCTGGAGACTCACAAAGAGGGTTCAACTTAAATTGAGGACGACGCAGCGAGCAATGGAAAGAAAAATGGTAGGTGTAACCTTAAGAGACAAGAAGAGAGCAGAGTGGATTAGGGGACAAACGGGAGTTAAGGATATCATAGCTGCAATAAAGAAGAGGAAATGGACATGGGCCGGGCATGTAGCACGTAGACAGGATAACCGCTGGTCATTAAGGGTCACCAACTGGATTCCCAGAGAAGGGAAGCGGGGTAGGGGGAGACAGAAGGTTAGGTGGGCAGATGAGATTAAGAAGTTTGCGGGTATAAATTGACAACAGCAAGCACAGGGCCGGGTTCACTGGCGGAACATGGGAGAGGCCTTTGTCCTGCAGTGGACGTAGACAGGCTGATGATGACGAACACAGGTGCGATGCGTAGCGCTATGTGGTTTTGTTGCTTTTAGGAACGAAACTTTTTTATAGCATCACTTCGTCGGTCATCCTTCTATCCAGCGTAGGCAGCATATCCACGGAGTGAATGATATGATGAGTGGGGCGAAGCGTTCGTCCGTCCAATGCGTGCTGTAGTGTGATAGGAGTCAACGAACGCATGGACGAACGAATGCCCTGATGGACGATGAATGCACGGAGGCTTCACCCCACTAACTATCCACTCTGTGCATATGCTGTAATTTTGTTTGTTTATCTTTCGTGACGCCGAACAACGTTTTGCTTGTCGTCGACAAGTGCCACTGAACGTGCCTCATCTATAGGGAAGATCAGTTGTGTCGAGCACGGCTGAACGGCCAGTGTGCCAGCCTAAGAAGCGAAGAACACTTCTAAGAAGCAATAAATTCACGTCGTGCCCCAGCTGTGACGAAACTAGGGCGTCTACACGAATTCTCTAAACATTGTTACAATGAAAAGCAGTGATAGTTCAATGAGAGCAATAAAAATTCATTTCATCGAGTATAAAAAGTAATTCATGGATCTAGAACGCTGCAGTCGTGTGACCATGCTTGCGGATCGGGCTGCCATTTTTCTTTCCTCTTCGCTAATGCTCCCCCCCCCCGGCCTTCTACACAGCCCACGAACTTCGAGGTATAGTTTCGAGCATGTGTGAATCTCTTTCAGAGGCATCGCAATTTTTAATGCTATAACATGGGCGGCACCAGTGTGCAGCGAAATAAAAACTAAATTTGAAAAGGAAATGCACGGCATTTCATTTGCCTCTCGTACTCTTTGTCCCTGAAATTTTGAAACGAACACAAAGCTATATAAAAGGCAAAACCATTTTTTTTCTAGCACGTAGAAGCTTCGCTAACAGCACGGCAGCTTTTTCGACTGATAGAAAGAACGCCGCGGTGCGGAGGAAACAGAGGGCCACGCCTACTTCTGGAAACACGCGCTCTCAATGCGATTGGGACGGCTGGAGAAAAGCCCGCCGCACGCCCGCAATCTTGGAGTCCATGCAGTTTTATAACATCTCGCATCAACCAACGGCATCTATTCAACACTGCAAGAACTAAACTAGAAATGGCTACCTATCACTACTACAAACAATTACCTCAGAGGCTGTACAGACCCACGCCTTGAACAGCTTCGCCCCTAAAAACAACTGCCTAACACGCATTGTTTTCATTCGGCTTCGTGTACATCCAACAGTTGTACTTACATTTTGTAACCCACCTCTTGGGACCTAATGAATAAAGCCATGTGCTTTTTCTTTTCTGCTCACGCTCTGGCATTGGCAGACTGATATACAAAGTGTGCAACTGAACCACATGAGTCAGCGTCTACAAGGCGAACCAAAGCTTTTGAAGATTGCAGCTGCTACTGAAGGTAAATAGACAATTTTAGCCGTGAAGCTGCTCTAGGGCCGCGTTGTACAACACATCAGCGTCAAGGGTAGCCACACTCTTCGTTTTCCCATGCACCCATAGATGACATACTCTGCCTCGGTCGTGGACGAAGAAGGATCCTCACAGCAGTGGGTGCCACCTATGTGTACGTATTCCGTCCTTTGTCCTCTAGTGATTCACAGTCCTATATATTGGAAGTATGGCTCAAGCGTTTGCAAGTATATGCCATGTGGTGATTGTGCCTAGTCTAGGCGGG
>WOVY01015763.1:0-22942 GCA_013436015.1 Rhipicephalus annulatus
GCTTTGAAGATATGTTCTGATGGTGGTGAGAGTGGAGCAGGACTGTCTCCTTGGCGCAATTTGGCCTAGCGCGAATCGGCTGTTAACCTGAAGGTTGGAGGAGGTTCGAGCCCTACCCAGTGGTGGTGTGTGCGCTTTTTTCTTTGCTGACTGATAGCTTGCTTTGAAGGATTATGTTCTGGATGGTGGTGTGACAGTGGAGTCACGACAGGTCTCCGTTGCCGCAATTGGACTAGCGCGACCGGGCCTGTTTTAACCGAAAGGTTGGAGGGTAGAGCGCCACCCGGTGGTGGTGCGGCTGCTTTTTTTGTCTTTGGACTGATAGCTTTGAAGAATAATGTTCTGGATGGTGGATGAGAGTGGAGCAGGACTGTCTTCCGTGGCGCCAATAGGCTAGCGCGATCGGCTGTTTTACCGAAGGTTGGCAGGTTTCGAAGCCCACCCGGTGCTGTGTGGGCGCCTTTTTTTCTTTGGGCTGGATAGCTTTTGAAGTATGTTCTAATGGTGGTGAGGTGGAGCACGGACTGTCTCCGTGGCGCAATTGGCTAGCGCGATCGGCTGTTAACCGAAAGGTTGGAGTTTCGAGCCCACCCGGTGGTGGTGCGGCGCTTTTTTCTTTGAGCTGATTAGCTTTTGAAGATATGTTTGATTGTGGTTGAGAGTGAGCAAGACTGTCTCCGTGGGCGCAATTGCTAGCGCGATCGGCTGTTAACCGAAAGGTTGAGTTTCGAGCCCTCCTGGGAAGTGGGTGTGTTGCTTTTTTCTTGCGCTGATAGCTTTGAAGATATGTTCTGATGGAGGGGTGAGAGTTCGGCAGGACTGTCTCCGTGGCGCAATTGGCTAGCGCGATCGGCTGTTAACCGAAAAGTTCGAGGTTCGAGCCTACCCGGTGGTGGTGCGGCGCTTTCTTTTCTTGGCTGATAGCTTTGAAGATATGTTCTGATGGTGGTCAGGGTGGAGCAGGACTGTCTCCGTAGGCCAATTGGCTAGCGCGATCGGCTGTTAACCGAAAGGTTGTAGTTTCGAGCCCACCCGGTGGTGGTACGGCGCTTTCTTTTCTTGGGCTGAGAGCTTTTAAGATATGTTCTGATGGTAGTGAGAGTGGAGCAAGACTGTCTCCGTGGCGCAATTGGCTAGCGCAATCGGCTGTTAACCGAAAGGTTGGAATTTCGAGCCCTCCCGGGAGTGGTGTGTTGCTTTTTCTTTGCGCTGATAGCTTTGAAGATATGTTCTGATGGTGGTGAAAGTGGGGCACGTCGGTCTCCGTGGCGCAATTGGCTAGCGGGATTGGCTGTTAACCGAAAGGTTGGATGTTTGAGCCCCCCCCCCCGGTGGTGGTGCGGCGCTTTTTTTTCTTTGGCTGATAGCTCTGAAGAAGTGTTCTGACGGTGGTGAGAGTGTAGCACGACTGTCTTAGTGGCGCAATTGGCTAGCGCGATCGGCTGTTAACCGAAAGGTTGGAGGTTCGAGCCTACCCGGTGGTGGTGCGGCGCTTTTTTGTTTGGGCTGATAGCTTTGAAGATATGTTCTGATTGTGGTGAGAGTGGGGCAAGACTGTCTCCGTGGCGCAATTGGCTAGCGCGATCGGCTGTTAACCGAAAGGTTGGAGTTTCGAGCCCACCAGGGGGTGGTGCAGCACTTTTTTTTTTCTTTGGGCTGATAGCTTTGAAGATATATTCTGATGGTGGTGAGAGTGGAGCAAGACTGTCTCCGTGGCGCAATTGGCTAGCGCGATCGGCTGTTAACCGAAAGGTTGGAGGTTCGAGCCCACCCGGTGGTGGTGCGGCGCTTTTTTTCTATGGGCTGATAGCTTTGAAGATATGTTCTAATGGTGGTGAGAGTGGAGCAGCACTGTCTCCGTGGCGCAATTGGCTAGCGCGATCGGCTGTTAACCAAAAAGTTGCAGGTTCGAGCCCTCCCAGGAGTGGTGTGTTGCTTTCTTCTTTGCGCTGATAGCTTTGAAGATATGTTCTGATGGTGGTGAGAGTGGAGCACGACTGTCTCCGTGGCGCAATCGGCTAGCGCGATCGGCTGTTAACCGAAAGGTTGGAGTTTCGAGCCCACCCGGTAGTGGTGCGGCGCTTTTTTTTCTTTGGGCTGATAGCTTTGAAGATATATTCTGATGGTGGTGAGAGTGGAGCAGGACTGTCTCCGTGGCGCAATTGGCTAGCGCGATCGGCTGTTAACCGAAGTGTTGGAGTTTCGAGCCTACCCGGTGGTGGTGCGGCGCTTTTTTTTCTTTGGGCTGATAGCTTTGAAGATATGTTCTGATGGTGGTGAGAGTGAAGCAAGACTGTCTCTGTTGCGCAATTGGCTAGCGCGATCGGCTGTTAACCGAAAGGTTGGAGTTTCGAGCCCACCCGGTAGTGGTGCGGCGCTTTTTTTTCTTTGGGCTGATAGCTTTGAAGATATGTTCTGATGGTGGTGAGAGTGGAGCAGGACTGTCTCCGTGGCGCAATTGGCTAGCGCGATCGGCTGTTAACCGAAGTGTTGGAGTTTCGAGCCCACCCGGTGGTGGTGCGGCGCTTTTTTTTCTTTGGGCTGATAGCTTTGAAGATATGTTCTGATGGTGGTGAGAGTGAAGCAAGACTGTCTCTGTTGCGCAATTGGCTAGCGCGATCGGCTGTTAACCGAAAGGTTGCAGTTTCGAGCCCTCCGGGAAGTGGTTGGTTGCTTTTTTCTTTGCGCTGATAGCTTTGAAGATATGTTCTGAAGGTGGTGCGAGTGGAGCAGGACTGTCCCCGTGGCGCAATTGGCTAGCGCGATCGGCAGTTGAACGAAAGGTTTGAGGTTCGAGCCCACCCGGTGGTGGTGCGGCGCTTTTTTTTCTTCGGGCTGAAAGCTTTGAGGATATGTTCTGATGGTGAAGAGAGGGGAGCAGGACTGTCTCCGTGGCCCAATGGGCTAGCGCGATCGGCTGTTAACCGAAAAGTTGTAGTTTCGAGCCCACCCGGTGCTGGTGTGGCGCTTTTTTTTTCTTGGGCTGATAGCTTTGAAGATATGTTCTGATGGTGAGAGAGTGGAGCAGGACTGTCTCCGTGGCGCAATTGGCTAGCGCGATCGGCTGTTAACCGAAAAGTTGGAGGTTCGAGCCCACCCGGTGGTGGTGCGGCGCTTTCTTTTCTTTGGGCTAGCTTTGAAGATATGTTCTGATGGTGGTGAGAGTGGAGCAAGGCTGTATCCGTGGCGCAATTAGTTAGCGCACTCGGCTGTTAATCGAAAGGTTGGAGTTTTGAGCCCACCCGGTGGTGGTGCGGCGCTTTTTTTCTGTGGGCTGATAGCTTTGAAGATTTGTTCTGATGGTGGTGAGAGTGCAGCAAGACTGTCTCCGTGGCGCAATTGGCTAGCGCGATCGGCTGTTAACCGAAAGGTTGGAGGTTCGAGCCCACCCGGGGGTGGTGCGGCGCTTTTTTTTTCTGATAGCTTGGAAGATATGTTCTGATGGTGGTGAGAGTGGAGCATGACTGTCTCCGTGGCGCAATTGGCTAGCGCGATTGGCTGTTAACCGAAAGGTTGGAGTTTCGAGCCCTCCCGGGAGCGGTGTGTTGCTTTTTTCTTTGCGCTGATAGCTTTGAAGATATGTTATGATGGTGGTGAGAGTGGAGCAGGACTGTCTCCGTGGCGCAATTGGCTAGCGCGATCGGCTGTTAACCGAAAGGTTGGAGTTTCGAGCCCACCCGGTGGTGGTGCGGCGCTTTTTTTTCTTTGGGCTGAGAGCTTTGAAGATATGTTCTGATGGTAGTGAGAGTGGAGCAAGACTGTCTCCGTGGCGCAATTGGGTAGCGCGATCGGCTGTTAACCGAAAGGTTGGAGTTTCGAGCCCACCCGGTGGTGGTGCGGCGCTTTTTTTTTCTTTGGGCTGATAGCTTTGAAGATATGTTCTGACGTTGGTGAGAATGGAGCAAGACTGTCTCCGTGGCGCCATTGCTTAGCGCGCTCGGCTGTTAACCGAAAGGTTGGAGTTTCGAGCCCTCCCGTGAGCGGTGTGTTGCTTTTTTCTTTGCGCTGATAGCTTTGAAGATATTGTAGCGATGCTGACGCCGACAGGTTAAAAAAAGAAGCGTCTTTATTAGGGCGAACTTGTGCCCACGATTCTAAAAACTATGCTCGTCAAGTTCGAGTAGCCGAGTGGCACAGATCCGACTATCTTCTTCTTCCTCGTTGTTGGAACGTCCGAACGCGTGGCGCGTGCCAGCCGAGCCGGGTCTTGCTGGTGCTGGTGCCACGATGATTGTGGCGGGCTACTTGAATGTGGCGAACCTGTCGCAGCATTGCCCCCCTCCTCAGACGCATCGTCCCGATGCTTAAGACAGTGAAAAGATACACGCGCACTCTCACTCGTTTTTCGATGATCTGTCATGATAGGGCTTCATGCGGACTACGTGGACCACTTCCGTGGGATTTCGGCGTCTTGAACTCACGTGTCCAGCAGATCTAACTTCATAAGTGGACGTTGCTGATACGGTTGACTACTTCATAAGGGCCGAAGTATCGGCAAAGAAGCTTTTCAGAGAGTCCGCGGCGGCGCACTGGTATCCATATCCACACTTTGTCACCGGGATGATAAAGTGTGTCACTGCGTCGCTTGTTGTAACGACTAGAATCGACGTGCTGTTGGTGGCGTATTCGGTATCTTGCCATTTGCCGTGCTTCTTCGGCTCTTTGCAAGAAGTCATCTAAGTCAGGTGGATAGCTGCTTTCGTCCTGTAGTGGCAACATGGCATCCAGCGGGGTGGTCACTCTTCGGCCGAATACTAGTTCGAAAGGGGCAACGTGGGTTGTTTCTTGAATGGCTGTATTATATGCGAATGTTACGTAGGGTAATATTTCATCCCACTGTTTATGTTCAACATCAACATACATTGATAGCATGTCGGTCAGAGTTCTGTTGAGGCGTTCGGTTAAGCCATTTGACTGAGGGTGATACGCCGTTGTTCTTCTGTGATCGGTATTTGTCATGCGCATCAGGCATTGCATTAGGTCTGCAGTAAATGCGGTGCCCCGATCCGTAATAACGACGATGGGCGCACCATGTCTGAGCACTATGTTTTTCACAAAGAACTTGGCGACTTCGGCAGCTGTTGCACTGTATAGAGAGTCAGTTTAAGCATAACGGGTGAGATAGTCTGTGGCTACGACTATCCATTTCTTGCCTGCACACGATGTCGGCAAAGGTCCTAGGAAGTCCATGCCGACTTGTTGGAATGGGGCATCTGGAGGGTCTATTGGCTGGAGAAGGCCGGCTGGTTTTACGGGTGGAGTTTTGCGCCGTTGACATTGACGACAAGTTTTCACGTAGCGCTGCACTGATGCGAGCAACTTGGGCCAATAGTATTTCAGGCGAATCCTGGCGAATGTTCGGCTCACACCCATGTGTCCAGATGTTGGCTCGTCGTGGCATGCGTGCAGAATTTCCTCTCGCATGGCTATGGGCACGACTAGTAAAAACGTTTCACCATTAGGTTCGAAGTTTCTCCTGTAAAGGACACTTCCTCGAAGGCAGAACGCGGAGAGCCCTCTGGAGAATATGCGAGGGACTTGAACGTCGAGACCCTGCAGGTGTTGTATAAGTGCCAGCAAATCCGGGTCATCTCGTTGTAGTTGAGCGATTTTGGATGTGTCAACAACGCCTAGAAACTGGAAGTCTTCCTCTTCAGGTAAACTTGGATCGACGGGAGAGCGTGACAGGCAGTCGGCATCGCTGTGTTTCCTTCCAGATTTGTACACGACCGTAATATCATACTCCTGCAGCCTAAGGCTCCATCTTGCTAGTCGACCTGACGGGTCCTTGAGATTTGCCAGCCAGCATAGAGCATGGTGGTCACTTACAGCTCTGAACGGTCTACCATAAAGGTAGGGTCGAAACTTGTTTATGGCCCAGATGACGGCGAGGCACTCTTTTTCAGTTGCAGAGTAGTTTGCCTCAGCTTTTGATAGTTTGCGGCTGGCATAGGCTAACACTTTCTCTTGACCATTTTGCCACTGGACCAGGATGGCGCCGAGGCCGACATTGCTGGCATCGGTATGGACTTCAGTGTCGGCTGTCTCATCAAAATGGGCAAGTATTGGTGAACCCTGTAGTCGTTTCCTTAATTCGTCAAAGCTTTCTGTTGTTCGCTTTCCCACGTGAAGGGCACGTCGTCTTTTGTCAGTTTTGTAAGAGGTTCCGCAATGTTTGAGAAGTTTTCCACAAATCGTCTATAATAGGCACATAAACCCAAAAATCGACGCACTGACTTTTTGTCTCTGGGTGTAGGGAACCTCTGAACAGCGGCTGTCTTTTCGGGATCGGGACGAACACCATCGGAACTAATGACATGTCCAAGGAATCGCAGCTCTTCGAAGCCGAAGTGGCATTTTTCGGGTTTGATTGTCAATTTCGCTGACCGGATGGCTTCCAATACTGTGCGTAGTCGCTCTACATGTTTGTCGAACGTTGCAGAGAATACCACCACGTCATCCAAATACACTAGGCATGACTGCCATTTCAATCCGGCGAGGACAGTGTCCATCATTCGCTGGAACGTCGCTGGTGCGGAACAGAGGCCGAATGGAAGCGCTTTGAATTCGTAGAGGCCATCTGGTGTTACGAATGCCGTTTTTTCACGGTCCCGCTCGTCGACCTCTATTTGCCAATATCCGCTTTTCAGATCTAAGGAGGAGAAAAACTTTGCGGATCGCAACCGATCTAGTGTATCGTCGATACGTGGCAAGGGGTAGACATCTCGTTTAGTTACACTGTTCAGTTTTCTGTAGTCGACGCAGAATCTAAGTGTGTTGTCTTTCTTCTTAACGAGCACTACGGGAGACGCCCATGGACTATTCGAAGGCTGGATGACATCATCAGAAAGCATCTCCTCCACTTGCTTCTTGATAATTTCCCGTTCTTTCTGTGACACCCGATATGGATGCTGGCATATAGGCCTCGTATCGTCTTGCGTTATAATTCTGTGTTTCGTGATTGACGTGCGCTGGACCTTCGAGGTACTTGAAAAGCAATCAGAGAATTCTTTTACCAAGGCGTAAATCTGTTTCTTCTGACTGTCCGGAAGGCTCTGATTGACGGTCACGGATGTGTCGATGTTGCAGGCCACTGGTCGAGTGGTTGATGTCGTTAAGCTGCATAGTTCAGTCGCCATACAGAAGTCATGTAAATAGGCGATAGCCGTGCCTTGAGCGATGTGTTGAAGCTCATTGGAGAAATTTGTGAGTAGGACATCTGCACGGCCATTCGTCAAGTGAACAAGACCCCTAGCTACGCAGACACCTTTGTTCAAAAACAGTCCTACATTTGTATCCGCTATGCCTTCGCGGTTGTACGATGCATCATTTTCTACGAGCACCATTATACTGCAGCGTGGCGGCACAGTTACGTCATCATGAACAACGCGTAGAGCAGTTAGGCGTCGTTCCTCAGATTCCTCCACAGGTATAGCTCGTTCAGTAGAAAACGACACGCTGGACCTACGCAGGTTAATTACGGCGCCATTAGCTCGCAAAAAATCCATTCCTATAATGAGTTCTCTTGAACATTCTGGCAGCACAATGAAATCGGCCACGTAAATAAAGCCCCGTATTTCAAGTCTTGCAGTGCATCTGCCAAGGGGCGTAATAATGTGACCGCCTGCCGTGCGTATCTGCGATCCACTCCACTGTGTCACAACTTTGTTTAGCTTTTTCACCATCTTGTGACTTATCACTGAATAATCAGCACCGGTGTCGACTAAGGCATTCAGCTCCCATCCTTCCATTCTCAACCGCAAATCTGAAGTAACGTTTTCGTTGCTGCACCCATCTACCGGAAATACACTGTCATCACTCTCAAACCAAATTGGAGGATCTTCGTAACTGACGTTATCAGCGGCCTCACCTCCACAGGTCGCTTGCTTCAGTTTTCCGGGTGTGGACTTGGAGAGCGATGACCAGGCTGCCTTGAAGGTGTACGTGGGCTGGATGACCGGTAGCGCATAGGCGATGGTGACCGTGACCGGTGTTGGCGTAGAGTTGGCGAGTTCCGGCGCGTCGACAGGTACTCCTCAATCTCCGCTGGTCGTTCGCCGTTTCGGGGGCACGGTGCATATGACGGGAAGCCTCTTAATCCAGCCTGTCGGTAAGGACAGAATCTGTACAGATGACCCGCTTCCCCACAATGAAAACACAGAGGCCTGCGCTCGTGATCACGCCAGACGTCACTTTTCCTGGGCCTACGCTTCACATAGTGATGTGTGCTACGTGCTCCTGGGGGCAGATAGGTAGCTGTCGGTTCCCGTGGACGAGGTGCGCTGCGTGCCGCAGGTGGGAGAGGAGTCGTCGCCATCGCAACTGCTGCATTGCTGTGTACCGTGGGTTGTCTGACAACCTCAGAGTATGTTCGGATAGGTCGAACCGGCTGCAGCTCACGCTCTGGCTCTCGTATCACCTGCCTCAGTTCGTCACGAACAACGTCCGTAACAGATAGTGCAGTTGAAGTCTGGGGCATATGCAGTCTGCTCAGTTCTTCTCTGATAACTGATCTAATTAGCTCTCGCAGGGCTTCAACGTCGTTTCGCACGCCTCCGGGGAACACCTGTGCAGATGCGCAGTTAAGATTCCGGTTGTACTGCCGAGCCCGCTGTTCCAGTGTTTTTTCGATGGCCGTCGCTTCTGAGTAAAACTCAGCAACCGTGCTCGGAGGGTTGCGGACGAGAACGGCGCACAGCTCTTGCTTCACTCCGCGCATTAGATGGCGCACCTTCTTATCCTCAGCCATGTTGTAATCCGCACGCTTGAACAGGCGGACCATGTCCTCAATGTACATAGCAGCACTCTCGTTCGTTAGCTGGTTCCTCGATTGAAGAGCTGCCTCCGCTTTTTCTTTCCGGTCTATGTTCGCGAACGTAGCCACTGCTTGTCGTCGAAATACCTCCCAGGTAGACAACGAGGTTTCATGGTTCTCGAACCATGTCTTCGCGAAGTCTTCCAGGGCGAAGTATACGCGACGGAGCTTCTCTCTTTCGTCCCATCCATTCAAGCTCGCTACTCTCTCGAACAGGTCCAACCAATCTTCAACATCCTCGTACGAGTCGCCGTGGAAAACTGGTGGCTGGTGCGGTTGGCTAATGAACACTTGTGCCGGTGTTACCTGGCTAGTCATAGTGGTGGCATCCATCGTTTGAATTCCCCTTGGTGTGAAGTGAAGAGGACCGAACTCAGGTGAGTCACCTCGAAGACGGCGACTTGCCCTCTGGTGTACAGGAGTCACTTCCACGGGGTTGATACGCTGGTCGTCGGGGCTACGCTGTCTTAAGCTCGCGGGGCTTCGGTTCATAACCCAGCACTTCCACCAGAAATGTAGCGATGCTGACGCCGACAGGTTAAAAAAAGAAGCGTCTTTATTAGGGCGAACTTGTGCCCACGATTCTAAAAACTATGCTCGTCAAGTTCGAGTAGCCGAGTGCCACAGATCCGACTATCTTCTTCTTCCTCGTTGTTGGAACGTCCGAACGCGTGGCGCGTGCCAGCCGAGCCGGGTCTTGCTGGTGCTGGTGCCACGATGATTGTGGCGGGCTACTTGAATGTGGCGAACCTGTCGCAGCAATATGTTATGACGGTGTTGAGAGTTAAGCAAGACTGTCTCCGTGGCGCAATTTGCTAGCGCGATCGGCTGTTAACCGAAAGGTTGGAGTTTTGAGCCCTCCTGGGAGTGGTGTGTTGCTTTTTTCTTTGCGCTGATAGCTTTGAAGATATGTTCTGATGGAGGTGAGAGTGCAGCAAGACTGTCTCCGTGGCGCAATTGGCTAGCGCGATCGGCTGTTAACCGAAAAGTTGGAGGTTCGAGCCTACCCGGTGGTGGTGCGGCGCTTTCTTTTCTTGGCTGATAGCTTTGAAGATATGTTCTGATGGTGGTGAGAGTGGAGCAGGACTGTCTCCGTGGCGCAATTGGCTAGCGCGATCGGCTGTTAACCGAAAGGTTGGAGTTTCGAGCCCACCCGGTGGTGGTACGGCGCTTTCTTTTCTTTGGGCTGAGAGCTTTTAAGATATGTTCTGATGGTAGTGAGCGTGGAGCAAGACTGTCTCCGTGGCGCAATCGGCTAGCGCGATCGGCTATTAACAGAAAGGTTGGAATTTCGAGCCCTCCCGGGAGTGGTGTGTTGCTTTTTTCTTTGCGCTGATAGCTTTGAAGATATGTTCTGATGGTGGTGAAAGTGGGGCAATTGGCTAGCGGGATTGGCTGTTAACCGAAAGGTTGGATGTTTGAGCCCCCCCCGGTGGTGGTGCGGCGCTTTTTTTTCTTTGGGCTGATAGCTCTGAAGAAGTGTTCTGACGGTGGTGAGAGTGTAGCACGACTGTCTTAGTGGTGCAATTGGCTAGCGCGATCGGCTGTTAACCGAAAGGTTGGAGGTTCGAGCCTACCCGGTGGTGGTGCGGCGCTTTTTTTTGTTTGGGCTGATAGCTTTGAAGATATTGTAACGGTAGGATGAGAACGACGAAGAAGACAAAGAGGAGGACGATGTTGTCAGATCTGCGAGCCAACTGGGCGCCATCTTGTCCACCACCGAGTTTATTCCTCGTTTTATAAAGTAAAGTTATTTCCCCGTAACATCATTGGTGGGAGGTGCTGGGTACTCACTTCACGCAAAACGGAGCTTCGTAGCGGGCGCCTAGTGGTCTTCCCCATGGCGACTGAAGTCAACAATGCCGACCCTTCCCCGACTACCGTGCCTTCTCCAACTACGTCCGTGCTTTCTCCAACTGGACCGTCAACCCTCATCTTGGAGCCCCCGAGAGATCCAGGTACCTTTTCTGGCACTGATGGCATTGACGTAGAAGCCTGGCTGAAGTCATACGAACGAGTGGGTGTACGTATGCGATGGGATCCAACGCTCATGCTGGCCAACGTGATTTTTTATCTCAGAGGTACCGCAAAGGTCTGGTACGAGACGCACGAGGAAGAACTGACTAGCTGGGAGTTATGCAAGCAAAAGCTCCGGGAGCTATTTGGCAGGCCTGTGGGAAGTCAACGCGCCGCCCAAAACGAGCTCGCACGTCGAGTTCAGACGTGCACCGAATCATACCTCACGTACATTCAGGACGTGCTCGCTTTGTGCCGCAAGGTAGACTCGCAGATGTCCGAAGCTGATAAGGTTGGCCATATTATTAAGGGCATAGCAGATGACGCCTTTCACCTTCTTGTGTTCAAGAATTCATCTACGGTCCACGACATTATTTCTGAATGCCGGCGCTTTGAAGAAGCGAAGAGCCGCCGTGTTCTCCACCAGTTTGCCCGGCTTCCAAACACGGCTGCAACCTCCACATGCGAAGACCCTCGCCTGCCTTCTACGGAAAGTCCCGGTGACGTTGTCCGTATTGTCCGTCGGGAAATAGAAGCCGCAGCTCCACTCGTGTCAGCCTCCCCCAACTCCGAAAGCTATCACGCCACCGTCTCTCTCATACAGACCGTCGTGAGGCAAGAACTGGCCAACGCCGGCTTAAACGTCTGCTCCATTCATCGTCCAGACTACGCCCCACCAAATCCACCCGTGACTGTTCCGCCCAACCGACGTTTTTCTGCCAGCCCACATTATCGCGACCCGGCGGTATGGCGCACCCCAGACGACCGGCCGATATGCTTCAATTGCGGTCGTATAGGCCACATTTCGCGTCACTGCCGTGCTTGGTCCAGCTCTGCTCCGTGGCCTCACCCTCCGCCCCATCGCCCACCTGCCTGGAATTCACGCTCATCACCGAAAACAGAGCCGCTAACGCCTGAGAATTCCTCGCGCCCCCGATCCAGCCGCTCCCCTTCGCCGCAACGCCGTTTCTCCCGCTCGCCCCCATCTCGCCGATCGCCGTCCCCAAGCTCGTTCCGGCGTTCACCTCCGGAAAACTGACGGGAGCAGCTCTTGGAGGTGATGCTGCAATACCGACCCGATGCCAAAATCCTCTACTGACCTTGCCCGCACATCAGAACCTTATCAATGTTGACGTCGACGGTGTACCTACTACAGCCCTCATTGACACTGGCGCACACGTGTCCATCATGAACGCTGACCTTAGAGCACGGCTGAAGAAAGTCCTTACTCCTGGCCCAACTCCTGTGGTCCGAACGGCCGATGGTGGAAAAGTCGCCGTAATTGGTGTGTGCTCAGCTCGCGTCAGCGTCGCCGGACACCACACATCAGTTCTGTTTTATGTTTTAGAACACTGCCCTAATGACATAATTTTGGGCCAAGACTTTTTGTCTGAACATTCGGCCTTGATAGACTGCTCTGCCGGTATAGTGCAACTCGCTCTACCTAATGTTGTTGATCCTCCAAGTTGCCCTCCAAGTCGGCTTTGTTCTACAGAACACCTGCGTCTCCCTCAACGAACAGTAGCTTACATAGGCGTCTCCCCTGTTCCACCTGTCCCAGACGGTGTTTATATTGTGTCCCCCAATGTTGACGTCCTGCTTTCGCACAACGTTGCGTTTCCTCACACCGTCGTCACTATTACGGCCAATGCATCCTGCCTACCCCTAGTGAATTTTTCACTATGTACACAAGTCCTCCCTCGTGGTATATCTCTAGCCGAAATCGTGCCGGCGGCAGAGTGCCATATTTGCACTCTAAGTTATGACAGCATCCCGAGTGCCGAAAAAACTTCGTCTACTCCTCCATCGGACCAAAGTGTGTTAACCAAGATGATTGCCCCCGACTTGCCGAAAGAACAAGCTAACGACCTGCGTTCCCTGCTTGCATCTTTTTGGGACATCTTCGACCTTGGCGACCGCCCACTCGGCCAGACGTCCGTTGTTAAGCACCGGATTGATACAGGCGATACGAGTCCCATCCATCGGAGACCCTACCGTGTTTCCCATGCAGAGCGGCGCATCATCCAACAGGAGGTCGACAAAATGCTTTCTCGGAATATCATCGAGCCTTCATGCAGTCCCTGGGCGTCCCCTGTTGTACTTGTAAAGAAGAAGGACAACAGCTGGAGATTTTGCGTCGATTATCGCCATTTAAACAAAATAACGAAGAAGGACGTCTACCCTTTACCACGCATAGACGATGCCCTGGATTGCCTTCACGGCGCAAAATATTTTTCCTCCATTGACCTTCGCTCTGGGTACTGGCAGATTGCCGTTGATGACATGGACCGTGAGAAGACGGCGTTTATCACTCCCGACGGCCTTTACGAGTTTAAAGTGATGCCATTCGGTTTATGCAATGCGCCCGCCACATTCGAACGTATGATGGACGCTCTGTTGCACGGCTTCAAGTGGTCCATCTGCCTGTGCTACCTGGACGACGTTATCGTTTTTTCGCCTTCTTTTGCAACGCACCTTGAAAGGCTATCGAAAATCTTATCTGTCTTTCGTAAGGCGGGCCTGCAACTCAATTCGGCAAAGTGCCACTTCGGCCGTCGTGAAATTTCTGTCCTCGGACATCTCGTTGATTCTGTAGGGGTTCGCCCTGATCAAGATAAAATACGCGCAGTAAGAGATTTCCCTGTACCAACCTGTACCAAAGACGTTCGCAGTTTCGTTGGCCTCTGTTCTTACTTCCGCCGCTTTGTTAAAAACTTCGCCGACGTAGCACGCCCTCTCACTCAACTTCTCAAAAAAGACGCTGGCTTCATCTGGGGCCCTGAGCAAGCAGATGCGTTTCAAAATCTAGTGTGTCTGCTTACGTCTCCGCCTATCCTCGCCCACTTTGATATCTCATCTCCAACAGAAGTTCGTACAGACGCAAGTGGCTATGGCATCGGTGCAGTCCTCGCCCAGAAACAACAAGGACGAGACCGTGTTGTTGCTTATGCAAGCCGCCTTCTTTCGCCTGCTGAAAGAAAATATTCAATAACTGAACGGGAATGTTTGGCACTTGTTTGGGCAGTCGGTAAATTTCGTCCCTATTTGTACGGCCGGCCATTCACAGTAATCACAGATCACCACGCCTTGTGCTGGCTTTCGTCCCTTAAAGACCCTTCAGGCCGTCTTGGCCGCTGGGCGCTGCGCCTTCAAGAATTTGATTACTCAGTCCTGTATAAAACCGGCCGCCTGCATCAAGATGCGGACTGCTTGTCCCGGTATCCTGTCGACCCTCCAGACGGCGACTCCTCTAAAACCACCCTTCCTGTCGACGTTTTCTCTCTATCCGCGTTTCATGACATTGGAATCGAGCAGCGACGAGATACTTTCTTGGACGGTATTATCCGAAGGCTCACATCGGTGAGGCCCGACCCTTCCCTTAGAATGTTTGAAATACATGATGGTGTATTGTACCGTTGCAATATGCGTCCTGACGGCCCCGAAAGACTACTCGTCGTTCCCATTCAATTGCGTCACACTGTTCTCGCCCAGCTTCATGATGCACCTACAGCGGGTCACCTCGGCGTGTCACGGACCTACGACAGAGTTCGCCGGCGCTTCTTCTGGCCTGGCATGTACCGCGACGTCTGCCGTTATATTGCAGCCTGCGACCCTTGTCAACGACGGAAAAAACCAAATGTCCCTCCGGCCGGACGTCTCCAGCCACTGCACATCCCACGAGACCCATTCTACCGTGTTGGCGTGGACCTGCTTGGCCCTTTTCCTACGTCAGCTGCGGGTAATCGGTGGATTGCAGTAGCAACCGATTATGCTACCCGATACGCGATCACACGGGCCCTTCCAACCAGCTGTGCAACTGACGTGGCCGATTTCCTTTTGGAGGACGTCATCTTACATCATGGCGCCCCTCGACAACTCCTTACCGACCGAGGCAGCTACTTCCTTTCCAAAGTGGTTGATGACCTCCTCCGCTCCTGCGCCACTAAACACAAGCTCTCGACTGCTTACCATCCACAAACAAATGGTCTAACGGAGCGCCTCAATCGCACTCTCACCGACATGCTCTCCATGTATGTCTCCACCGATCACCGCGACTGGGACACTACGTTACCGTTTGTAACATTCGCGTACAATTCTTCCAGACACGACACCGCTGGGTTCTCTCCTTTTTTTCTGTTGTTCGGCCGTGACCCTGCGCTACCTTTCGACACCCTCCTGCCGGCCGGACTAAATGACAAGTCTCAGTACGCTCGTGATGCAATAATGAAGGCCCAAGCGGCACGCCAAGTTGCTCGACGACGCTTACTGGACTCCCAGGACAATCAGAAGAGCGTATACGACGCCCGCCATCGTGACGTCCACTTCACACCCGGAGATCTCGTTCTGTTATGGTTCCCCTCACGCCGCGTTGGACTTTCGGAGAAGTTACTCCCACGCTATTCAGGTCCCTACCGTATCTTACGCCAAGTAACTGACGTCACATACGAAATCACCCCTACGGACCCCGCCATCATTCACCCTCACACTGACGTAGTGCATGTTACGCGACTCAAACCGTATTACTCCAGTGCCTCCTGATTCGCACCGGGTCGGTGCTCCAGCCGCCGGGGAAATCATGTAACGGTAGGATGAGAACGACGAAGAAGACAAAGAGGAGGACGATGTTGTCAGATCTGCGAGCCAACTGGGCGCCATCTTGTCCACCACCGAGTTTATTCCTCGTTTTATAAAGTAAAGTTATTTCCCCGTAACAATATCAATCAATCAATCAATCAATCAATCAATCAATGAAGCTTTATTTTCATAAATAGATATATGCAGTTACAGGGATTATTTGGACCGATAGCCTAAAGTGGCTAGTGGACGGTCCAATACAATGTGCAACATAAAAAAGTGTACAGGTCAGCTCTGAGGTAACAACATAAAAAAAAACAATCATGTGATACAGATAACACAGTAATACATTTTTTCTTGCAGATATGCATACTTATTAGCTTGCAGCTAGTTTCTATACATAGGCACTTATTAAAAAAATACAATGAAAATCGAATCACACACACATGCTTACATGTCTTGACTCCACAGAAAAAATGATTTACATGCCATGCTGAAATTACGTGCCGTTTTAATCTCTAGGGGGACCATGTTCCATATTTTTGTTCCACTAAACTGTATCAGTCTTTCTCCGTAAACATTAAAACATTTGGGCAGATTGAAATTACCATTCGAAGCATGTCGCGTATTGCGTTTAGGAATTGAAAAAAGATCAGCAGGCAAAGGTGAATTTCTATTAATTATGTTATTTACTGAAACAGCAATTTTGTAGTCACGCAACATCGGAACCGAGAGAATGCGTTGTGATTGGAAAATATTACTTACTGATTCACCTTGGCTTATGATTTTCAGTGTACGCTTTTGAAGTCGTTCAAGAGTTTTTAGATAACTGTTGTACGTCACACCCCACGATTCCAGACAGTAACCTATGTGACAATGACACAATGAAAAGTAGAGTGTGCGGAGTATAGCTTGTGGAAAATATTGGCGAGCTTTTATTAGAAAATAGCAGCCATAGGCTAGCTTTGCGCACACACTTTGTACTTGCTCATGCCAGTGTAAGTGTTCATCAAAAGTGACGCCTAAATATTTAAAACAAGGAACTTGTTGAATAGGAGTGTTGTTTATTGTTAGGTTAAGAGATTCAGCGTCAATATGTTTCCTACGAGAGTGAAACACCATATACTTTGTTTTAGTACAGTTAACAGTCAGCTGAATCCTGGCAAACCATTCCGAAATGTTCGATAAATCGGTCATCGCGTCATTTTGTAAATCTGCTAAGGAGTGTCGTGTGAAAACTAAAACAGTGTCGTCCGCGTACATCAGTGCCCTTGACCTCTGTAGGGATCGCGGGACATCATTAATATAAAGAGAGAACAATATAGGGCCCAAAACTGAACCCTGTGGCACCCCGCATTTAATATAACCGTAGGATGATTTGATGTCACCAATGACTACCTTTTGTTTGCGTGCCTATAGATAACTAGAAAAAAAATCAAGCGAGTTACCTTTTATCCCATAAGAATGCATTTTTTCCAGTAAAATGGAATGACTAATAGCATCAAATGCCTTTCGTATGTCTAAAAATACTGCTATTGCTATGTTGTTTTCATGTAGCGCGGAATTAATATATTGCGTAAGCATCGAAACAGCAGTTGAAGTGGACCTGTTTGCAACAAAGCCGTGTTGCTGGGGACAAAGTACATTCTGTTCACCCAGGAAGCGCCTTAATTGCGACGAAATTAGTTTTTCAAGCGTAGTGTTATTACTACTCAGAACAGATATTGGTCTGTAGCTGTCCGGAAGATTCCGATCACCAGATTTGTACACTGGTATTACTTTGGCGGTCTTAAGTATACTAGGATAAGTTTTAGAGGAAAATGCATGATTAAATATATGGCATAAGGGACCACACAATACATCAATATTCTCCTTTAAAATCCTTGATGATATGGCGTCATGGCCAGCTGCCTTGTTCCCTGGTAAGTTATTAATTACTTGTCGGATGTCATCCTCAGTTACATCACATAAATCAAAATTATTGGTAACAGTACAGGGTGCATTTAAATTCTGCATATGAGTAGGGAACTTCCTCGCAAGGCTGAGACCAATATTAGTAAAGTAATCGTTAAAGTTGTCGGCCACTTCACGAGTTGGATTATCAGGTGTAATGCGTTCTTTGCTACCCATGCCAGTGACGTCTTTAACAATCTGCCATATTTTCTTCGTGTTACCATCATTTTTTTTTCACTAGGTTGGTATAGTAGCACTTCTTGGATTTTCTTATCATTGCTACTGACTTGTTTCTGTAAAGCTTAAAATTTTGATGGTAGTATTCATTGCTCCTGTTATTTTTCCATTTGTCGTAGTAAAAATCTTTCAGCTTCAAAACCTCAAGTATATTTCTATTCATCCATGGACATATGGCATGGTCATAATTTCGGCGCGAACAGCTACGCGTTGATCGTTCAATGACATCCATAATGCATTTTACAATGTTATCACACTCGACGTCCACGTCTTCATCATAGAGGGCATCAAAATTCGTTCCTTGTAGTAGTTTTTGCACGGAATTATAGTCGGCATATGTTCTGATTGTGGTGAGAGTGGGGCAAGACTGTCTCCGTGGCGCAATTGGCTAGCGCGATCGGCTGTTAACCGAAAGGTTGGAGTTTCGAGCCCACCAGGGGGTGGTGCAGCACTTTTTTTTCTTTGGGCTGATAGCTTTGAAGATATATTCTGATGGTGGTGAGAGTGGAGCACGACTGTCTCCGTGGCGCAATTGGCTAGCGCGATCGGCTGTTAACCAAAAGGTTGGAGGTTCGAGCCCACCCGGTGGTGGTGCGGCGCTTTTTTTCTTTGGGCTGATAGCTTTGAAGATATGTTCTAATGGTGGTGAGAGTGGAGCAGGACTGTCTCTGTGGCGCAATTGGCTAGCGCGATCGGCTGTTAACCAAAGAGTTGCAGGTTCGAGCCCTCCCAGGAGTGGTGTGTTGCTTTCTTCTTTGCGCTGATAGCTTTGAAGATATGTTCTGATGGTGGTGAGAGTGGAGCACGACTGTCTCCGTGGCGCGATTGGCTAGCGCGATCGGCTGTTAACCGAAAGGTTGGAGGTTCGAGCCCACCCTGTGGTGGTGCGGCGCTTTTTTCTTCTTTAGGCTGATAGCTTTGAAGATATGTTCTGATGGTGTTTACAGTGAAGCAAGACTGTCTCCGTGGGGATATTGACTAGCGCGATCGGCTGTTAACCGAAAGGTTGGAGTTTCGAGCCCTCCCGGAAGTAGTGTGTTGCTTTTTTCTTTGCGCTGATAGCTTTGAAGATATGTTCTGATGGTAATGAGTGTGGAGCCCGACTGTCTCCGTGGCGCAATTGGCTAGCGCGATCGGCTGTTAACCGAAAGGTTGGAGTTTCGAGCCCACCCGGTAGTGGTGCGGCGCTTTTTTTTCTTTGGGCTGATAGCTTTGAAGATATATTCTGATGGTGGTGAGAGTGGAGCAGGACTGTCTCCGTGGCGCAATTGGCTAGCGCGATCGGCTGTTAACCGAAGTGTTGGAGTTTCGAGCCCACCCGGTGGTGGTGCGGCGCTTTTTTTTCTTTGGGCTGATAGCTTTGAAGATATGTTCTGATGGTGGTGAGAGTGAAGCAAGACTGTCTCTGTTGCGCAATTGGCTAGCGCGATCGGCTGTTAACCGAAAGGTTGGAGTTTCGAGCCCACCCGGTAGTGGTGCGGCGCTTTTTTTTCTTTGGGCTGATAGCTTTGAAGATATGTTCTGATGGTGGTGAGAGTGGAGCAGGACTGTCTCCGTGGCGCAATTGGCTAGCGCGATCAGCTGTTAACCGAAGTGTTGGAGTTTCGAGCCCACCCGGTGGTGGTGCGGCGCTTTTTTTTCTTTGGGCTGATAGCTTTGAAGATATGTTCTGATGGTGGTGAGAGTGAAGCTTAAGACTGTCTCTGTTGCGCAATTGGCTAGCGCGATCGGCTGTTAACCGAAAGGTTGCAGTTTCGAGCCCTCCGGGAAGTGGTTGGTTGCTTTTTTCTTTGCGCTGATAGCTTTGAAGATATGTTCTGAAGGTGGTGCGAGTGGAGCAGGACTGTCCCCGTGGCGCAATTGGCTAGCGCGATCGGCTGTTAAACGAAAGGTTTGAGGTTCGAGCCCACCCGGTGGTGGTGCGGCGCTTTTTTTTCTTTGGGCTGAAAGCTTTGAGGATATGTTCTGATGGTGAAGAGAGGGGAGCAGGACTGTCTCCGTGGCCCAATGGGCTAGCGCGATCGGCTGTTAACCGAAAAGTTGTAGTTTCGAGCCCACCCGGTGCTGGTGTGGCGCTTTTTTTTCTTTGCGCTGATAGCTTTGAAGATATGTTCTGATGGTGGTGAAAGTGGGGCACGACGGTCTCCGTGGCGCAATTGGCTAGCGGGATTGGCTGTTAAACGAAAGGTTGGATGTTTGAGCCCCCCCCCGGTGGTGGTGCGGCGCTTTTTTTCTTTGGGCTGATAGCTCTGAAGAAGTGTTCTGACGGTGGTGAGAGTGTAGCACGACTGTCTTAGTGGCGCAATTGGCTAGCGCGATCGGCTGTTAACCGAAAGGTTGGAGGTTCGAGCCTACCCGGTGGTGGTGCGGCGCTTTTTTTTTGTTTGGGCTGATAGCTTTGAAGATATGTTCTGATTGTGGTGAGAGTGGGGCAAGACTGTCTCCGTGGCGCAATTGGCTAGCGCGATCGGCTGTTAACCGAAAGGTTGGAGTTTCGAGCCCACCAGGGGGTGGTGCAGCACTTTTTTTTCTTTGGGCTGATAGCTTTGAAGATATATTCTGATGGTGGTGAGAGTCGAGCACGACTGTCTCCGTGGCGCAATTGGCTAGCGCGATCGGCTGTTAACCGAAAGGTTGGAGGTTCGAGCCCACCCGGTGGTGGTGCCGCGCTTTTTTTCTTTGGGCTGATAGCTTTGAAGATATGTTCTAATGGTGGTGAGAGTGGAGCAGGACTGTCTCCGTGGCGCAATTGGCTAGCGCGATCGGCTGTTAACCAAAGAGTTGCAGGTTCGAGCCCTCCCAGGAGTGGTGTGTTGCTTTCTTCTTTGCGCTGATAGCTTTGAAGATATGTTCTGATGGTGGTGAGAGTGGAGCACGACTGTCTCCGTGGCGCAATTGGCTAGCGCGATCGGCTGTTAACCGAAAGGTTGGAGGTTCGAGCCCACCCTGTGGTGGTGCGGCGCTTTTTTTCTTCTTTAGGCTGATAGCTTTGAAGATATGTTCTGATGGTGTTTACAGTGAAGCAAGACTGTCTACGTGGGGATATTGACTAGCGCGATCGGCTGTTAACCGAAAGGTTGGAGTTTCGAGCCCTCCCGGAAGTGGTGTGTTGCTTTTTTCTTTGCGCTGATAGATTTGAAGATATGTTCTGATGGTAATGAGTGTGGAGCCCGACTGTCTCCGTGGCGCAATTGGCTAGCCGATCGGCTGTTAACCGAAAGGTTGGAGTTTCGAGCCCACCCGGTAGTGGTGCGGCGCTTTTTTTTTCTTTGGGCTGATAGCTTTGAAGATATATTCTGATGGTGGTGAGAGTGGAGCAGGACTGTCTCCGTGGCGCACTTGGCTAGCGCGATCGGCTGTTAACCGAAGTGTTGGAGTTTCGAGCCCACCCGGTGGTGGTGGCGCTTTTTTTTTCTTTGGGCTGATAGCTTTGAAGATATGTTCTGATGGTGGTGGGAGTGAAGCAAGACTGTCTCTGTTGCGCAATTGGCTAGCGCGATCGGCTGTTAACCGAAAGGTTGCAGTTTCGAGCCCTCCGGGAAGTGGTTGGTTGCTTTTATCTTTGCGCTGATAGCTTTGAAGATATGTTCTGAAGGTGGTGCGAGTGGAGCAGGACTGTCCCCGTGGCGCAATTTGGCTAGCGCGAAAGGCTGTTGAACGAAAGGTTTGAGGTTCGAGCCCACCCGGTGGTGGTGCGACCGCTTATTTTTTCTTGGGCTGAAAGCTTTGAGGATATGTTCTGATGGTGAAGAGAGGGGAGCAGGACTGTCTCCGTGGCCCAATGGGCTAGCGCGACCGGCTGTTTAACCGAAATGTTGTAGTTTCGAGCCCACCCCGGTGCTGGTGTGGCGCTTTTTTTTCTTTGCGCTGATAGCTTTGAAGATATGTTCTGATGGTGGTGAAAGTGGGGCACGACGGTCTCCGGGCGCAATTGGCTAGCGGGATTGGCTGTTAAACGAAAGGTTGGATGTTTGAGCCTCCCCCCGGTTTTGGTGCGGCGCTTTTTTTTCTTTGGGCTGATAGCTCTGAAGAAGTGTTCTGACGGTGGTGAGAGTGTAGCACGACTGTCTTAGTGGCGCAATTGGCTAGCGCGATCGGCTGTTAACCGAAAGGTTGGAGGTTCGAGCCTACCCGGTGGTGGTGCGGCGCTTTTTTTTGTTTGGGCTGATAGCTTTGAAGATATATTCTGATGGTGGTGAGAGTGGAGCACGACTGTCTCCGTGGCGCAATTGGCTAGCGCGATCGGTTGTTAACCGAAAGGTTGGAGGTTCGAGCCCACCCGGTGGTGGTGCTGCGCTTTTTTTTCTTTGGGCTGACAGCTTTGAAGCTATGTTCTAATGGTGGTGAGAGTGGAGCAGGACTGTCTCCGTGGCGCAATTGGCTAGCGCGATCGGCTGTTAACCAAAGAGTTGCAGGTTCGAGCCCTCCCAGGGGTGGTGTGTTGCTTTCTTCTTTGCGCTGATAGCTTTGAAGATATGTTCTGATGGTGGTGAGAGTGGAGCACGACTGTCTCCGTGGCGCAATTGGCTAGCGCGATCGGCTGTTAACCGAAAGGTTGGAGGTTCGAGCCCACCCTGTGGTGGTGCGGCGCTTTTTTCTTCTTTAGGCTGATAGCTTTGAAGATATGTTCTGATGGTGTTTACAGTGAAGCAAGACTGTCTCCGTGGGGATATTGACTAGCGCGATCGGCTTGTTAACCGAAAGGTTGGAGTTTCGAGCCCTCCCGGAAGTGGTGTGTTGCTTTTTTCTTTGCGCTGATAGCTTTGAAGATATGTTCTGATGGTAATGAGTGTGGAGCCCGACTTGTCTCCGTGGCGCAATTGGCTAGCGCGATCGGCTGTTAACCGAAGGTTGGAGTTTCGAGCCCACCCGGTAGTGGTGCGGTGCTTTTTTTTCTTTGGCTGATAGCTTTGAAGAAATATTCTGATGGTGGTGAGAGTGGAGAAGGACTGTCTCCGTGGCGCACTTGGCTAGCGCGATCGGCTGTTAACCGAAGTGTTGGAGTTGCGAGCCCACCCGGTGGTGGGCGGCGCTTTTTTTTCTTTGGGCTGTATAGCTTTGAAAGATATGTTCTGATGGTGGTGGGAGTGAAGCAAGACTGTCTCTGTTGCGCAATTGGCTAGCGCGATCGGCTGTTAACCGAAAGGTGGAGTTTCGAGCCCACCCGGTAGTGGGTGCGGGTGCTTTTTTTTCTTTGGCTGATAGCTTTGAAGATATGTTCTGATGGTGGTAGAGTGGAGCAGGACTGTCTCCGTGGCCGCAATTGGCTGCGAGCCGATCGGCTGTTAACCGAAGTGTTGGAGTTCGAGCCACCCGGTGGTGGTGCGGCGCTTTTTTTTTTTTGGG
>WOVY01015765.1:0-22028 GCA_013436015.1 Rhipicephalus annulatus
CGGCATCCTTCTTTTAAAGATCGGAAAAGAAGGACCGGGCTTGGGCAGAGATCGGAAGCATGTTCGGCATGTCGAGTAAGTACCGAGATTTTTTGTTTGAGTAGCTATGTAAGCAAGAACAGGCGTGTACTGCATGGCTGGCGTTGCCTATAAATGAACAATGAAAATATTGGTATTTGTACTGCAAGGTTACATGTTTAGTTTGCATTAGGTGTATTGACTGTGATATATGCGAGCGCAGTTGTGTGCACGTTTGTTCTCGCGACTTTTTAAACATCGAAATCGACGTGACAAAAAATTGTAAAGCTGATAATAAAGCTCAGACGTTCGCATACTGCTCGCAGTTGCCAACTCACCTAGCATGCTCCTTGCTGTGTTTGTACGTCATCATCTGGCCAAGGGAATGTGTGCTTTTGTGAACGTGCGGCATTTGCAATGCATAATATCTAGTGCGCGGTGAGGGAGGGGGGGGGGTGTTAGGCTTTAATTGTGCCTATGCATTGCAGTTGTGCTGTTTTAAAAAAGAATGCAAAGTAGCTTCTGCTTTGAGCGCATTTTGTGCACTCCATAGAGGAGCGTGTAATCAAGACATACAAAACATGTTTAGCAGCACTCTCAAATGTCGGATTTGGGAGTCAGACATGCTGTTTATGCCAAATGACATGCAATCATAAAAAAAAGATATGGTGTGTTCTAGTGGCTGGGCGAACACTGAAGGAAAGCACAGATGGGGAATTTATTCCTCTGTAATGTGGCCCATATCTAATCCTCATTTCTTCACAACTGTTCCTTTCCTCTCCTGTGTTTTTGTCTATTGGTTCCTTTATATTTCGATTATTCCTTTATTCCCAGAGGTTATATCTCTCCGCTTCCTACTGTGCCTCGTTTTTGTTTGTTTTCTTTGTTTCTATATTTTAAAGTCAATTTTTCATGTCTGCTTCTATGTGTTGGTATGTTTTCATGTTTTGGTCCCTTTATTTTTTATATTTTCCTTCCTCTCGCTCTCTCTATGTTACACTTTGAGTCATATACTATGTTTGTTGCATTTCTTTCTCTCGAAATGGTCATATCACTCTAGTTAGTTTCATCCTTCTTTTCAAGTTATTTACCATGTTTGCTTTTGTTTGACAACAATCGCTCCCGCTGTACACGACAGTTGCGCTTGGCCGATACCAATGGTATATACTCACCTGTGGAGTTTTGCACAATGCAGTGATGCTTAGAAAGCTTCACTGTGAAGGTGATAAAGATATCATGTGCTGGTTCATGAAATAGACTTTTTGCAAGTGAACTTCAATTGCCGACAGTATAAACAGCCTCTTTGTTACAATAGCTTGGCAGACATGCTTACCTTCAAGAAACAGTGTACATAACTCTTTGCGCAACTAATTATTGCGTCAGCTGTGATGTCGTGCACATGTAGGTGGACGGTCCAAAACACTAGGTGGGTGGCATTTCTGGAACCCTCGGCTGCAGGTTCCCTCAATCATGTCGTGGTTTTGCGATGTTTAAGCCCCTACCAATACTTAAGTTTAGATGGCATGCGATTCATTTTGATGCCCGATATTCAGATTTCTAGGGTTCTGCAGCCGAAATGATCTGGGCAAAGAAAATAAAGACCGCTTACAATTGTGCTGAAATAAAGTAGAAAATTTATCAGCGATACAATATGCACAATACATTCTTACAGCAAGCGTTTTGTTTTCAGGTGTCCTTGTTGAGAAACGATTTAAGAACCTGCGTGATATCTTCAAAAGGAAACAACAAGAGATACGTGAAAAACAAAGAAGTGGAGCCGGAGCAGCCGACATTCCAACAATAAAATGGCCCCATTTTGAGGCCATGCTTGAATTAATGGAAGGAGAATCTGAGCCTGTTGCGTAAGTTCAATATTATCTGACTATTGAGTACAAAACAAAAAAAAGTTGATTTAATTCTCATGACTGTTATACATACACATAAATACACACATATCAATACACATAAGTACACTGCACATAAACATAGAAGTCCCAAGAGGTAATTCACAGTGGGCATGCATGTGATCATGCATGGTGACAATGGGCTGTTTTGATGTCGAATAATTGTGGCTACAGCTACGAAGAATAACTCTGTGCATCATTCTTTCAGGGTACTGTGCAACATGAGTGCCATTGACCAAAGGTAATGTATAATGCTTACCCTCCATTGAACTGAAAATGAAATGTTTTGGTTAGCATAGCACAATGCATCAGCACAACGCAAAAAATATAGCATACCGTACAAGTGGCACGCGGACAGCTTCACAAAGTAGAATATGAAGACAGAACAGTAAGATTGAGAGAATTGAGTGTACTTCTGTGTCATTCTCGGCTCTCAGTTATCTAAAGAGGGAAGGCTTAATACAAAATCTAAAAATCTAAAGAGATCGCTTAATGCATGTATCATGAGGCTGTTCATAGGCAAGCATCACATATTCATTACAAGAATGCAGCATAAGTACTTATATTGTAGCAAAACAGTGAAAATGCTCTAAAGATGCACACAATAGCACTGACAGAATCACATATTGCATGTTCTCTTGTAGCAGCCACATCACAACAGAAGAGGCTAACGAGAGGTGAGCATGCACAAAAATGTTCGGTACCATGTGCATGCACTTGAAGCTGTACACGCATGGACTTGAACCTAGAAACAATATTTTTTTATTACTAGGTGATTGTACTTTACAAAATTATGAAAAATACAAGTGTGCTTGAAAAGCGGTGTTTGGGTCGTTAGCTTGCCCAACCACTGCATTTTTTAAATACATTCTGCACTCAACACTGAACAGAAGCACACAGGAATACATGAGGGCACAGGCATTGTTTCTGTGTAAATGTGGTTATTGTACAACGTCAAATATTTCTGAAAAAGCAAAGTATTCATCAGCGACAGGCCGCAATTAAGCAAACTAATGCATTATCTGCCCACACTGGCAACACATTCAAGTCAATTCGTTATGATCAAGTGCCCAGCGCTGAATGCAATACAAGTGAGCTGAATAATGTGAAGCAATCACTCATTCGTAGCAGTAAAATGACGCTGCAAAAGTCGTATCCAGCATGTGCTCAAGAAACATAAAGATAGCAGGCACAGTTTCATCAGACACATCGTTTGCACAGCCATTTAGGATTGACTGTATAAATTTCATTCACATAGCCAGTGAGATATTGTTACGGGGTTAGAGACTTTTGTACAAAATGCGTTTACAGGGGAAAACCCAGAGGCAAGATTCACAATGGTTGATTAACACCCTCGCGTGCCTATCAGCTGCTTGAGTTCTTCCTCTACCTTTACTTCATCTCCGTGAAAATATCTCTTGCTCTCATTTAGATGCGCAGCCTACATAGCATTTTATTAACACAAAAGGCACATTAAACTTCTGTATGCACACCTTCCATACAGCAGTGCTCAATCAAGAGGTAACGCAAGTGACTTCTTATGATAAATAAACCTCGTGTTGAGTGAAATCATAATGGCATTTTAACTCCCAAAGAATGTCTGAAAGTGTTCATGTACTAGTGGCATCCTCAAATACATAGAGAGAAGTTTTTATCACTGCAGGTAACAGCCTCGGCCAAGCCATGCAGCGGAACCGGAACGTACCCCTGATACAGCTGAGGATACTGGTGTCGACACCTGCAGCAATGAGTAAAACCTTTACGAATCCACCTATGTAATGACAAATGAAGGGCACTTATAAATAGCCAATCTATTAAATCTTAAAAACATATTTTGTAACCTTCTTCACGTTCTAGCACACTTGGAGAATGTGCCTAATGTTTTCACACCAGATTCTGCTGCATGCAATTGTAACACTTTATAAGTTGTATAATAATACTGCCTCCTTCTGCAGCGATGCTTCAGCAACCACCTCAAGAGAGGGGCCACCATCAAAACGGTGTGTAAACGAAAAAAAATATTTTAGGTACTCCTGGCAAGGGATCACAATCACAACTTTTACATTTAAGCAATATGTATAATTCACTGCAGGTCACGCTCGGCAAGACGAGAACGGACCTGCGAGGGGCGCTAGGTGAGATATACCGCTAACTCTTAGAGGATGAACTTGCAGATTTTTTTCTAACAATCCTGCACATGCTACAAAATACAAAACTTTATAAGGTTAATGCTCGGTCAAGTTGGTACACAGACATAGTAACAAAAAAGTGTGAGAACGACAAGGTAGAAACAGAAGAAACAGGACAGAGCACTGACTTTAAACTGATGTTTTTATTATGGGCACAATTATACTAAGGCAGACAGAACCCATGTAACTACCGTAATATTTAGACGTTCATATCAGAACATCAGCACCCTGTCCCAAAACACGTGTGTCCGTTTTAAAGATCAAAAGCCCATTTATTTCTCACAGAGAGGTAGACGCCCTATTGACACATTTATCTTTTAAGTGTGCCATTTAATTTGCTTCAGTTGCTCTATATTTTTTTCTTTCTTAGTGCCGAAAATCACAAACATCAGTTGAAAGTCAGTGCTCTGTCTTGTTTTTTCCTTTTCTACCTTGTCGTTCTCACACTTTTTTTGCTAAATGGTGCTTTATGAATTAACAATGCAACCTTAAAGCAATCATATACATGAATCACAGATCACACTTGCTTTACAGCAATGCAAGAGAGGGCACAAGTTATGCAGCTGTGGCGCAAGCGTGCATGGAGCACCTTGAAGATATCAGAGCGAACAAGAGGGTCATCAAAAAAGATAACATTGGTTTCTTCGCTCTACGTACCGATGCACGCCTCAGGGAGCTACCAATGCACATTGCACAAGATTTAATGCATGCAATGGAACTCATGCTGTATGAAGCAGAGGTGAAATTGCGTCAGAGCAGTGATGCAAATTGAAGTGTTTATATAATGTCAATGACAACCATCTTTTTATCTTGTGTTCATATTTCTAGTCCTAACTTAAAGGGGTCATGACTGGTCACTCAACAATTAACGGTTGTCAGCAAAAAACAAAACTACAGAGTAAAATGCGCTCGTACACGTGTGAAAAGGGGCCTTAAGAGATTATTTTAGTCAAAAATTTGCCGTAGAAGTGCTCGGCTCCTAAAACTTAAAACCTACCACAAGTAACCTACCGCCATTTTGTCATGGCGTGCGAGACGTCACAAGCCGAAGGAGCAATGGCAAATAGTATACGCATTGCACATTCACAGGACCCATTTTGACATTCGAAATTATTTGCTGCAAGTATCAGCGCTACATTGCTGACGCAGTAATCATGTTTCGACCCCTGGAAGTCATTTAGCTTTAGTGGAGAGTTCAACAATGCGAAAAAATTTGATTGCAAGCGCAGTTGATGAAGGAACACGACCGTCTGCCAGAATGCACACTGTGCAGCAGCTTGTCGTGCAAGCGGTTCGTGATGTCATGGACAGTGAGTGCGTCAGTATTGCGCAACTGTCAGGCGACTAGCTCGTTTATAAAAATATGCGATTTAAAATTAACAGCTTGACCAAATCGCTCGAAGTTTGCCAGATTGTATGTGAACATACAAGAATCAGCCAATACAACACACGTTATGGTTGAAAATTGGGCCTCATGACCGTTTGAGGCAACTTATTTCTGTGATAATTGTAGGGATAACCGTGCAATAACTCAAATATTTTAACATGGATTATTTATGTTTGTGTTTTCATGGTTATATTTGTACATGACAGTTTTTTCTCTAATGTATCTGTTGTGTCACGGGTGCTTTTTCTCTTGTTTGTTTAGATTAAAAAGATGCTATGTACATAAGTTTTGTAAGCAATAAAATGCATTTACAACCCACCTTTACCTTGTATACCTCAAGTCCTGTTCACCACTTTGTCCTGCCAAGGCACCTGACCGTCTGTGACGAAGTAGTGCGCCAATTTATCTCGCACTTCCTTGGCATACCTACAACGCATAAGTGCCATGTGAAATTTCTGTCGGCACAGCCATGATGGAAGACACACACTGTAAAAGGAGCATGCTGAGCTTGAAAATCTCACGCATGGTTGGATTTCAGTGTCGCAGTCATGACGCTATATTGCCAAAGTGTTCCTCGTTTTTGATGTATTAATGAGCGCTACCTCTGCTGCCTGTCTTCTACGGCATCATCACAGCTTGTGATAGAATGCATATTTACTGATTAACTTTAGAAATTTTGATATGTCAAGTTCCGTGACAGCCAACGTCAGCAACTGCTCCAATTTGGACAAAACAATTGTACACTTTTCAGAGAATGATTGCCCTGTACAATTAAACCTAATTAAATGTAGCTCGGTCAGTTCAAAATCCACCATAATTAATGGACCCGTTCAATAGGCATCAGCAACGTACTCAACATGAATATCTTTTTCTTTTGTTAAAACCTAGTCTTACGCGGCACATGGCTGTACCCATCAATTTGGAAGAAAGTTGACCTCTATGTTTTTTATTGCTCTTAGTTAACATATATTCAGCTACAATAGAAAGTAAAAGAATCATAGATGTTAAAACACAGTCGTAATTGGAACAAACAAAAAACTAACATAAATATGTAGGATGCTGTTGGTATTATGATATAAATGTGAAGAAACCAAATGGACGTAAATATCGGCACTTCTAGGGACAAAACTTGTGCCCACGAAGCTCCCATAAAGTGACCGGGGAGTTTGGTAGAAGCTACCTTGGTAGAACATAGAACGATATATTTGAAGGTCAGAAGTTCATTTCGCCCGCATCAAGGTATTCTTTCACTACAATTCTTTCTTCATATTGTCATTGTGAATTAGTACACATTCCCTTGCTTTGATGTGTGGTAGTACTGAAGAACTTTCACCAACAGGTGCTTATAATTCAAAGTAGTAAAAATTTACTAGCTCTTGAGCAACACAGACGATTTGACATACATGTAGTGTTCATGTCTTTACATGTTTTCTTTTAAAACGTTCATTCTAAAAACTTCACTGCAGAGCAACATTTTTTACAATGTGTGTTTGTCGTACGCTTTTACACAAAAACTACTGTCCGAGCACTATTTATATCCCCATTACTAATGCAAAACACATGTGTGCCTCTCGTTTATATCCTCTCTGCATCCTTCAGTTTTTGTCGGTCGCGCACTATATGTGCCACGGCACCTCATCAGTCATAAATTGAATAAAAGCATACCTCGCAGCATTGCAGCCGGTAGGCCTTGATGGTATGAGCGCTCCGCCGGCTGCTTCCTCATCTGTCCAGCTTCCAGGTGAAAGATGTCCTTCCCGATCCTCGCTGTCTGTGGCACCAGGCGGGCAATAGGCAGTGGAGGATGCTGTGGACTCCTTAAGGAGAAAGTTATGTAGCACTATGCATGCTCCAATGTATGCCTTTATGTTGACTTCTTTCGCCTTAATGGGTCGGCGTAGCACTCTCCACCTTTGTGCCAGAATGCCAAAGGTATTCTCAATAGTGCGGCGTGCCCTGGACAGCCTGTAATTGAAGACCCGACGCTCGTACGACTTGTCGTCGTCTTCGTGCAGTGCTGAAAAGGAAGACACTGAGCATTGTAACAAAAATAACCTCACAAGCCTTATATAACATAACGCTATGATTGGTGATTACAAATGAAACATGCGGACCGCCCCGCACTGTCGCAAAGGGCCAGCAGAGATGCTAACTTGCCATTACAGATGTTTCTGTAAGAGACCTTCAAAGGTCTCTTAAATATAAACTGTATAACTGCAATTGCCTACATCCATGCAAGAAAAAAATCTCGAAATTCAAAACAATGATCACACAAGGAAGCGCAATTAAGCGCACTGGTCGCCAGTGTGTGCTTAAAGAGTTCGCCCTTGTTTTCCTCCTCGTTCTGAGTTTTGGTGGCTCTTCTCGCATTGCACCAACTGAACCAGTTTTGCATGTTTCTGAAGCATGATTGCCTAGTCAAACACATCCATATTGAATAATGCTTTTACAATAAAAACAAAAGCAGTGGTGGTTGGTGGTGGTGGTTTTACAAAAGCAGTGGTGGTTGCGGATGCGAACACTTGACTAATTGCTGTTCCTACGTTCTACAGGTGCCCTTCCTCGACGGACTAGGATACATTCCGATAGTGACTGCAGCACCGCATTCTTGTCATAGACCTGCGCCTGCGCGGATCTCCAGTCTACGCATCAAGAAGCAGTGCCCTTCCTTGACGGACTAGGATACATTCCGATAGTGACTGCAGCACCGCATTCTTGTCGTAGACCTGCGCCTGCGCGGATCTCCAGTCTACGCATCAAAAGCAGTGGCCGGTGGCCCGCCCGCACCAAAGCAGTGGTGGTTGCGGATGCGAACACTTGACTAATTGCTGTTCCTACGTTCTACAGGTCAGTTGGTTTTCCTCAAGCTTTGGTATTACGTTTTGTCTTATACCGCAACCACCACCGCTGCTGCTGCTGCTTTTTGTGTTATTGGGACATTCGTGTATTCACGTTATAAGTTTCTTAGCACTGCTGCCAAGCTTGCATTGTTCTGTTCATAGCAATGACGAAGGATTTTGTGAAAGCTCTCGATGATTTCAAGCGTGAAATGAGACTTGAAATGCGCTCTGTTAAAGAAAGTGTGAAGTTTTGTAGCGACACTTGCGATGAAACCAAGGCGATTAACTCCGAACTGAAAGCTTTGAGGCAGGAACTGAGCGTCCTGCTCAAAAGTAACGAAGATCTCAAGAAAGAAAACAAGCAGCTAGCGCAACGAGTTGATGAGCTCGAACAATATAGCCGTTTGAATAATCTAGAGCTTAAGGGCGTGAAGGCAGCAGACAATGCTAATGATGTCATACGAAAACTTGGCGAAGTTATTGACGAACCAGTTTGTGCTGCTGACATTGACACATGTCACAAGATAGCAACACGAGTAACGGGCGAGAGCAACATTATCGTTCGCTTCGTGCGCCGAGACAAGCGACAGGCCGTTCTTGCGAAAGCTAGGAAACGTCAGATCACAAATCAAATGCTAGGGCTTCCTGGATCCGATAGGGTGTACGTTAACGAACATTTAACCCGTGCTAATAAGCAACTACTGGGAGCCACAATTGCCCGCAAGAAAGAAATGTCTTGGAAATTCGTTTGGACAAGCGGGGGCAAGATTTTCGCCAGACGGAACGAATCTTCCAATGCCGTCAGGATTGCCGGTGAGAGCGATTTGTGCAAAATATCACAATAGCTGTATTATTTCTCGCTTGAGGAATCATGGCTATGTTCCAAATACCGACTTGTTCTTTATACAACTCTGAATCTTTCAACGCTAAGTTCCATGACCGACGCCAGGAACTGTCTGTTATTCACTTTAACATAAGAAGCCTCAAAAACAAAGGCGACCGCCTCGATCACCTTTTTACCTTACTAACAACAGAATTTGATGTATTAGTATTTTCTGAGACATGGTTGCTCACACATGATGACCGCCTTCATTTCAATAACTACGCTTATAACGGTCTCCTACGTCCCAATGGAAGAGGTGGAGGCCTTGCTATATATGCTAAATGCTGCTACCCGCACTCTGTTCTTGAGGACTACTCAATAATGAGCCCCAGTGTTGAATGTTTAGCGGTATCACTGCCCAATGTAATTGTCGTAGCAATTTATAGGCCACCGACTGGAAATAAGCGAGAGTTTCTAGATTTCCTTGAAAAAATGCTTGAAAATTTGAATTCTAGCACTCTTCCATTTGTACTCATGGGCGACATTAATATAAATCTATTGCATGACGACCCGTGCACTGCCGATTTCAACGGTGTTATTTCATCTTTCGCATGTTACAATCACATTACTTTGCCTACTAGAATTACTCTTGACACAGCCACCCTTTTAGATGTTTGTGTTACAAACATTGTACCGCGTAATATTGAATCTGGATTACTGAGTTCGGACATTAGTGACCATATTCCAATTTTTTGTTTTATCAACAGAGTGCGCGAACGCAAGGTTACAGTTGATAGATATATGACGCGGCAAATAAATGATAAGAATTTAAACAAGTTTCAATGCCTCGTTCGGAATATAAACTGGCATAACATATACAATATTGATGACGTAAACAGGGCGTACTCAGAATTTATTAAGAAGTTTTTAAATGCCTATAATGACGCTTTTCCTCTAATTAGAAGAAGAGTAAATAGGAAGAAGTTCAGAAAGCCGTGGATAACCAAACATTTGCATGAAAAAATCTGCACTAAGAACAAAATGTACCACTCCTTTATTCAGAATCGGGATCCCAACCTTCTAAAAGAGTATAAAAAGTATCGAAATCAACTGAGTAAAGAATTAAAGACAGCAAAAACAAATTATTTTATCGAGCGTTTTACGAGAATCCAAAACGACAGTGGTAAAGTATGGAGAGAAGTAGCTAATCTAACGAAAGGGAAAGATAATAATGCGCTGAACGAGATAAGTACGCCGGACGGAAAGTTGTGTGGTTTTGATTTAGCTTGTGCTTTTAATAAGTACTTTGTCAATGTTGGTAAACCGCTCGGTGATACACCTGAACCTGATAATGTATTGATTAACACTATTACTTCTTTATCGAAGTCTGTGTTTTTTTCACCCAGTTCCTCTCAAGAAATAGTGATTTTAATCAACAAGTTAAAAAATGATGTATCTGCAGGTCATGACGATATAAAATCTGTCCCCATTAAGCGCGTTGCGCCTTTGATATCTGACGTATTGTCTTATCTTGTAAACCTAATGTTTACTACTGGTGTGTTTCCTGATGACCTAAAAATCGCCAAGGTTTGTCCGATATACAAAAGTGGCAATCGAATGGAAATGTCAAACTACCGACCAATTTCTGTGTTACCAGTATTCTCTAAATTATTTGAAGGAGTTATCAATTGCAGGCTCGAATGTTTTTTCACTAAACACAACCTGATATCTGTTTGCCAGTACGGTTTTCTGAAGAAAAAATCCGCAGAGCAGGCGCTACTCGTTATTAAAGACAAAATACTTGAAAATATAGAACACAAACACTACACTCTTGGTCTCTTCTTAGATTTTCGAAAGGCGTTTGACTGCGTACAGCACAATATCCTTTTAGAAAAGTTGAATTACTATGGTGTACGTGGTGTCACACATAACTTAGTGCAGGATTATTTACGCCATAGGATGCAGTACGTACGGGTGAATGATGTTGCATCTAACCGACTAACTGTCACTTGTGGAGTCCCTCAGGGCTCTATATTAGGACCTCTATTGTTTTTAATATATATTAATGATATTACTAAACTACCAGGCTCTCATG
Organism: Rhipicephalus annulatus; assembly: GCA_013436015.1. Taxonomy (NCBI): domain Eukaryota; kingdom Metazoa; phylum Arthropoda; class Arachnida; order Ixodida; family Ixodidae; genus Rhipicephalus; species Rhipicephalus annulatus. The sequence continues at coordinate 11,257 of WOVY01015765.1, forward strand.
ACATGATTATGTATGCGGATGATACGAACATATTTTTTACAGCCAAATCTCTTGTACAAGCGGAAGCTACGGTAAACTGGTACTTAGGAAACTTGCAGTCATGGCTACAACGCAACATGTTTTCCTTAAATTTATCCAAAACTAGCTACATTATTTTTAGGCCAATTAATACTGCTGATTCATATAAGGCCAATATTCAATTTGGTCGGGTAAGAATACATGAGGTCGACTGCATTAAATTTCTTGGTGTCTGGTTCCACCAGAACCTTTCATGGAACACACATGTGTCAAAATCAGCATCTGAAATAAGTAAAAGTGTTGGCTGTCTCTACAAAGTAGCTTGTCTGGTACCCGTGTGGTTGAGACTGCAGATGTATTATGCGCTTGTGTATTCTAAGTTAACCTATTGTATTCTTGTATGGGGAACAACTACGCCTACTAACTATCAAAAACTACTAGTACTCCAAAAGAGAGCCTTGCGGTGCATTCATGGGTACCGTGGCAGACCCAAAGACTTTTCCACGTTGCCATTGTTCCGTACTTACGATTTGCTTAAAGCGAACCAAGTCTACCTCTTTCGACTGTTGCAGTATATTAAGAGCAATCAACTGCACACTCAAGACTTTACTTTGTCTAACGATGCATATCACTTTCGAAAACAAATCCACCGGGTCCCTAAAACGCGCACAAACTATGGCAAACAAAAATTAAATTATCAGGTCACTGTGGCTATTAATAAAATGTTGACGAATGTTGATTTTGATGTTGCATTGAAATTATTCAAAAAGCAAACAAAGAAATATTTACTCGAATCTGATTTGTGCTTTGTATAAGCTTGTATTAAGTTTATATTTTGTATATTTATAATGCTTTGTATTTTGTCTACGCTGCATGCTTGGCAGCATTGTGTTACACTGGCAAATGTAGCTAACACTGCAATTATGTGTTTTCGTTTATTTATGTCAGACTGTACAAGGGAGCCGAGGCCTCTGTCAGGCACTCCAGCCTTTAGCCCCGGCTTCCCCCTTTGTGTGAAAGGAAATAAACTTCACTTCACTTCACTTCACAAATCTCGCAGGTCATTTGTTGAGTCGTATAACGCCGGAATTTGTACCTCTCTCTTTTTTTTTAATGTAAGTACCGAGGTCCTGCTTTCACCCACGTTTGAGGCATAATTGGGATTACATATTGCTGGGGTGCGATGTGTTGCAATTGTACCAGTGCAAGCACTTTTTTTTCCACAACATTAAACTTGTGTCCAATCGCGAGAGAGGTGCGCCAACACTTTCCCTTAAAATACATGCATAGTCTGCATTTCTACAGACACGTCACGGTGCAACAATTCCTTAGTAAAAATAAGATGGCACGTAAGAGCTACGATACAACGGCTTAAGTCCTGAAAGCTTATGTTGTTACTTAAAAAATGGTAAACACAAACAGGTAATGATGCCTTGAGCCACCTATGTGATGTCCAAAATTACAACAGGGTTCCCTGTAGCATACCTTCTCCACAGCTCTTTCACATAAACTGAAAAGCACTAAGCCTTTCTTTCATACATTTTTAACTTACTTCGTCTTGCGTATGGACGCATCACGTGCTCCTTCAGCGGGAAGGCCTCGTCGCCGACGAAGAAGTAAGGGAGGGGACCCTCGTTGCCCACGGTGCTCACTGGTGGCAAGCCCAGTGCTCCTTGCAAAATATTTTTTTGGAGATTGCAGCGGGAGAAAATCCCACCGTCACTCTCACTTCCGGAGTGCCCGACTTCCACGTATATGAACCTGGGTGCAAAAGTACTGTAGCTATAAGACTTCACTTCAAGTATATCAGCAAAGGCCAGCCACCAATACTCAGTGCATGTCTTGAAACCCATTGTCTTTTTATGAAAAATGTTGGTTGACCATGTTACAGTTGCCCCCATACAATACTAGTTTTTACATCAGTGGTGCACAAAATAACAAGACACCTATATTGTTTTGTGCAGAATTCATCTCTAATGAGTTACCAAGTGGCACAGCAGTCCGTCACTCTGAAGGATGGACTACTGTTTAGCCTTCTAAAGTTATGTGTACACGTGTGTAGACATGTCAAAGGAAAACCATACACATCACTCAACCTCTTGACTATCACTTGTTACCTTGTGCATTAATGAAATTGTTAACACCTAATGAAATTGTTAACACCAATTGTTAATGCTACCTTACTAGTGTGCACATTTCAATACAACCCAGAATCACCTGTATTGGGCATCACACACAGCAAGCAGCGACTTGCTGAATGAGCCCTTATAATTGAAGTCCATAGACCCGGAGTTCGCAGGGCACTCTATGGTCACGTGCTTGACATCTATAGCACCGAGGCAGTGAGGGATGTTCCACCTCTCGTGAAATTCTTCTGAAATCTGCGGAAAAAAAATCCCACAAATGATCGCCTCCACACAAGTTGCCAATGCTACGAAATGTACATCTGGCTGCTTCAAATACACAAAACTTTTTGTGGCCAAAAACATATGTAGCTAAACATGTGCCTCTCCGGAAGGGGCTCTTGAGCAAATTTGACAGAGGTTATGACACTGATGCTATGCCGAACAGGTTGCCTAAAAACTCTAATAGGCAACCTGCATTTCCTAGTGAAACGGAATGTTTACTTCAATTATATGCAAGTTATTGAGTACTAATGAACATGAAGCCTGTGTTGTAATGCATTTTGCATATGATTATCCTCATGTGCTCCCCTGTGTTGAGAGGGTCAGGATAACGATGAGCTAAACATAAGCACATAATTCCCAGTTTAGTTCAACACTCCTTTCTTCCTTCCAGTAAAGGTGTGTTTCCAGTGTGTTGCCACAATATATTTGCGTTGACATAGACTGATCGTGCTTGTATTGCACTTCTCACATGCAAGCACATTCAGTTTTTCAAGTCATTTCTCAGTTGAAACCAAACTCTCACACATCAGCCATGAGCATTTTTTATGGAAAACGTTGCAATGTTGAACACTCCTTTAATGACTGTGTTACCTTTACGTTGCGTTGCCTAGACTTTGCCAGTAAAGCTGCTGCTATTGAGTTGTGTTTCAACCACCTTCACACTCTGAACACAGGATAACTTGTCTCACCAATGCATACACAAATCTATCAAATAGCGATTTTATGTCCTTGCCTGTTCCAATATATTGTGCATTGCCTGAAAGGCAGTGTCCTGAAGTGTGTGCTACTTTGGTATTGTCCTAGCTGCATTTCAATTACACCACACACAGCAGCACAAGCCAGCAATGTATCAATATCGTTGCTGCGAAAATGCAGGAAAAACTAGCCTGTCATACCTTCATCCACTCATCTGCTGTTGAAGGGTGCTGGAGGTACAGTGGCTGAAGTACAAGCCAAAGGGCCTCACTGACCTCCGACACTATTGAGGAAACGGTTGATCTCCCCGCTAGGAAGTTGAAGGCCACGTCCCTTTGGGTTTCGCCTGTCGCCAGAAACCTGGCAAGGCAATGAGATACAGCAGTGAAATAAATCAACACATGGAAATTAGCATGCATTAGGTACACTACTCGGTCCTTATGATGGCAATCCTTTCTGATAGAGCTTTCTTTATTAATTGAGCATCTTCAATAATTACTTTACAGGTGACTGGACAGTTAACATTCAGAATCTCACTGCACTGCTTGTGAACTCTGCAAGCTGTCGAATATGCAGTGAATATTTATGTACGTACACATTTTGGCGAATCATAAGCATGCATCAATCTTTTCATGGAAAAGTATACGTGCTCATATCACTCAGCATGAAGATGGGCAATCTAAACGTACCTGTAGCAATTTGCTTAGCATGGATTTCTGAAAAGCTGGAAATTCAAGGTGAACCTATTTCACGAAGCATACATCCCTCAAGTCTATTGCTTAAATTGCTTTCACACATTGCACTACCGTCCACAGTACGTTTTGCCACTGCACTACTGTCAACAGTGTATTGGGTCACTGCCAATTTAACAGAACATACGCATTATTGTAGCATGCATGCAGATACATAAAGTGTGGTTGGTTAAACCTCCTCCCTCCCCGATGCTGAAAAATATTTTTGGCATGAATACTCTTTGAGTGCCTCGAACAGCACATCAATTTGTCCTAACAGTTTGTGCATAATTGTACACGCTAAGCTTAGGATTGTGTTTCACTTATTTTATGGCATCATTAATAATTGCGCTCTATATAGTATCTGTGCATCAGGAAAACAGAAAACTGAAACTGACACGCCCGAAATGTAATGTCATTGTGTAGTGCAGAATCCCATTTTCTGGGATTTTACAAGCGGAAACCACGTAGTGATTACGCAATAAGCCACAACAGATGGTTTTCAAAATTTCACCACCTGAGATTTTAACGTACGTGCGCAACAGACGCGCCAACTTAAATGCATTTCGCCTCCACCTAAAGGCGAACGATGCGGCCGTAATCAAACCCGTCACCTACCCGTCAACTGCGGACCGCAGTAACGACTGCGCCATCGAGCTCGCATTCGTCAAAAATGCAATTAGTTCTACCCACCCAAGCAAAACTTCCTTACAAGCGATGTGCAGCCGCAAGTCACAGCATATTAATCTTCAAACCTCTTACCTAATGGTCATGGCCAGGCGGTCGTGCGCCGAAATTGCAGGCCGGTAGTTTGTGTCCTGCGTGGATATTGCGGGGCGCAGCAGTTCGAGCAAAGTATCGAACGTTCGTGGCGGCATCCGCATGAAGCTAACCACCAAAAAAGAACGAGATAACAGGTTATGCACTATCTTATAAGCACGTAAAACAACCATAAACTTACTCTCGGAAATACTCCTCGTCGTGCGAGCGCAAGTCGGGAAGCAAACGACCTGCGTGGTCAGCCACCTATCGCGAGCGAAGGGACGGTCGCACCCACCACCGCCTTTTTTGCTGTGAAGGTTTTCGTGCAGCCAGCGCTGACACGTTGGCAGAGCACATCAGCACCGCCACAACCTCTTCTTCATCACTAGACTCGAAGTCCATGATGCTGCCGGGAGAACGCTACGCAAACAAAGCCGCCAAAAACAAACGCGTCGCGCTCAGCGGGCTCCCTATCTGATCAGCTGATCGTCGCCGGTCGCCCAAGTTCTCGTTGATAACGAGATCTCACGTGACTCTCCGGGTTTGCGACTTCCGGTCGCTCGCATGAAGCCTTGCCGGTGTGAACGTCGCTCGCAGTTTGGTCGCCAGTCGCAAATGGTCGCGCGACCGCGGCTAGTCGCCGGTGTGCACCAGCCTTTAAAGTACCGCCATCTCGCTTACACTGTGGCACATATCCGCTTTACACGTCCGTCCACCTGTCCGCCTGTCTGCCAGTCTGTCTGTCTGTCCGTCCGTGCGTCCGTTCGTGCGTTCATTTAGAGAACACTCAAAATAACGCCGTCTCGCAAAACTTGTGGCACATAGCTGCTTTACGCGTCCGTCTACCTGGCCGTCTGTCTGCTAGTCTGTCTCTTCGTCCATGCGTCCATTCGTGCATCATTCTAGAGAACACTCAAACTACCGCCATCTCGCATACCCAGTGGGGCAGAGCCGCTTTACACATCCATTTACCTGTCCGTCTGTCTGCCAGTCTGTCTGTCTGTCCGTCCGTGCGTCCGTCAATGCGTCCATCTAGAGAACACTCAAAGTACCACCATCTCACGCGTCGTATACCCTGTGGTACATACCCGCTTTACGCATCCGTCTACCTGTCCGTCTGTCTGCCAGTCTGTCTGTCTGTTCGTCCATGCGTCCATCCGTGTGTTCATCTAGAGATCACTCAAAGTACCGGCATCTCGCATACCCTGTAGAACATAGCCGCTTTACACGTCCGTCTACGTGTCCGTCTGTCTGCCAGTCTGTCTGCCTGTCCGTCCGTGCGTCCGTCCGTGCGTCCATCTAGAGATCACTAAAGTACCACCATCTCGCATACCCTGTGGCACATAGCTGCTTTACACGTTCGTCTACCTATCCGTCCGTCTGCTAGTCTGTCTGTCTGTCCGTCCATGCGTCCGTTCGTACGTCCATCTAGAGGACACTCAAAGTACCGCCATCTGGAATACCCTGTGGCTTATAGCCGCTTTACACGTCCGTCTACCTGTCCGTCTGTCTGCCAGTCTGTCTGTCTGTCCGTCCATGCGTCCTTCCATGCGTCCATCTAGAGAACACTCAAAGTACCGCCATCTCGCATACCCTGTGGTACATAACCGCTTTACACGTCCGTCTACCTTTCCGTCTGTCTGCCTGTCTGTCTGTCTGTCCATCCGAGCGCCCGTCTGTGCGTCCGTCCGTGCGTGTATCTAGAGAACCCTCAAAATACCGTCATCTGGCATACCCTGTGGCACATAGCTGCTTTACACGTCTGTCTACCTGTTCGTCTGTCTGCCAGACAGTCTGCGTGTCCGTCCGTGCATCTGTCCGTGCGTCCATCTAGAAAACACTCAAAGTACCGCCATGTCGCATACCCTGTGGCACATAGCCCCTTTACACGTCTGTCTACCTGTCCGTCTGTCTGCAGGCCTGCTGTCTTTCTGTTCTTTCGTCCGTCCGTGCGTCCATCTAGAGAACACTCAAAGTACCGCCATCTCGCATACCCTGTGGCACATAGCCGCTTTACACGTCCGTCTACTGTTAGTCTGTCTGTCTGTCCGTCCGTGCGTCTGTCCGTGCGTCCATCTAGAGAACACTCAAAGTACCGCCATCTCGAATACCCATGGCACGTAGCCGCTTTACACGTCCATCTACCTGTCTGCCTTTCCGACAATCTCTCTGTCTATCTGTCCGTCCGTGCGTTCGTCCGTGCGTTCATGTAGAAAACACTCAAAGTACCGCCATCTCGCATACCCTGTGGCACATAGCCGCTTTACACGTCCGCCTGCCTGTCCATCTGTCTGCCAGTCTGTCTGTCTGTCCGTCCATGCGTCCGTTCGTGCGTCAATCTAGAGAACACTCCGAGTACCGCCATCTCGGACATCATATACCCTGTGGCACATAGCCGCTTTACGCGCCCGTCTACCTGGCCGTCTGTCTGCCAATCTGTCTCTTCGTCCATGCGTCCATTCGTGCATCATTGTAGAGAACACTCAAAGTACCACCATCTCGCATACCCTGTGGGACAGAGCCGCTCTACACGTCCATTTACCTGTCCGTCTGTCTGCCAGTCTGTCCGTCCGTGCATCCGTCAATGCGTCCATCTAGAGAACACTCAAAGTACCACCATCTCAAGCATCGTATACCATGTGGTACATACCCGGTTTACGCATCTGTCTACCTGTCCGTCTGTCTGCCAGCCTGTCTGTTCGTCCATGCATCCATCCGTGTGTCCATCTTGAGAAGACTCAAAGTACCGCCATCTCGCATACCCTGTGGCACATTGCCGCTTTAAACGTCCGTTTAACTGTCCGTCTTTCTGCCAGTCTGTCTGCCTGGCCGTCCATGCGTCCGTCCGGGCGTCCATCTAGCGAACACTCAAAGTACCGCCATCTCGCGTACTCTGCGGCACATAGCCGCTTTACACGTCCGTCTATCTATCCGTCTGTCTGCCAGTCTGTCTGTCTGTCCATCCGTGCGTCCGTTCGTGCGTCCATCTAGAGGACACTCAAAGTATCGCCATCTGGAATACCCTGTGGCATATAGCCGCTTTACACGTCCGTCTACCTGTCCGTCTGTCTGCCAGTCTGTCTGCCTGTCCGTCCTTGCGTCCGTCTGTGCGTCCATCTAGAGATCACTAAAGTACCGCCATGTCGAATACCCTGTGGCACATAGCTGCTTTAAGCGTTCGTCTACCTATCAGCCTGTCTGCTAGTATGTCTGTGTGTCTGTCCGTGCGTCCGTCCGTGCGTTCACTTAGAGAACACTCAAATAACGCCATCTCGCATACCTTGTGGCACATAGCTGCTTTACGCGTCCGTCTACCTGGCCGCCTGTCTGCCAGTCTGTCTCTTCGTCCATGCGTCCGTTCGTGCATCAATCTAGAGAACACTCTGAGTACCGCCATTTCATTTCGCGTGTCTCATACCTTTGGCACATACCCACTTTACGCGTCCGTCTAGCTGTCTGTCTGTCTGCCAGTCTGTCTGTCTGTATGTCCGTGCGTCCGTCCGTGCGTCCAACTAGAGAACACTTAAAGTACCGCCATCTCGCTTACACTGTGGCACATATCCGCTTTACACGTCCCGTCCACCTGTCCGCCTGTCTGCCACTCTGTCTGTCTGTCCGTCCGTGCGTCCGTTCATGCGTTCATTTAGAGAACACTCAAAATAACGCCATCTCGCAAAACTTGTGGCACATAGCTGCTATACGCGTCCGTCTACCTGGCCGTCTGTCTGCTAGTCTGTCTCTTCGTCCATGCGTCCATTCGTGCATCATTCTAGAGAACACTCAAACTACCGCCATCTCGCATACCCAGTGGGACAGAGCCGCTTTACACATCCATTTACCTGTCCGTCTGTCTGCCAGTCTGCCTGTCTGTCCGTCCGTGCATCCGTCAATGCGTCCAACTAGAGAACACTCAAAGTACCACCATCTCACGCGTCGTATACCCTGTGGTACATACCCGCTTTGCGCATCCGTCTACCTGTCCGTCTGTCTGCCAGTCTGTCTGTCTGTTCGTCCATGCGTCCATCCGTGTGTTCATCTAGAGATCACTCAAAGTACCGGCATCTCGCATACCCTGTGGAACATAGCCGCTTTACACGTCCGTCTACCTGTCCGTCTGTCTGCCAGTCACTCTGCCTGTCCGTCCATGCGTCCGTCCGTGCGTCCATCTAGAGATCACTAAAGTACCGCCATCTCGCATACCCTGTGGCACATAGCTGCTTTACACGTTCGTCTACCTATTCCGTCCGTCTGCTAGTCTGTCTGTCTGTCCGTCGTGCGTCCGTTCGTGCGTCCATCTAGAGGACACTCAAAGTACCGCCATCTGGAATACCCTGTGGCATATAGCCGCTTTACACGTCCGTCTACCTGTCCGTCTGTCTGCCAGTCTGTCTGTCTGTCCTTCCATGCGTCCTTCCATGCGTCCATCTAGAGAACACTCAAAGTACCGCCATCTCGCATACCTTGTGGCATATAGCCGCTTTACACGTCCGTCTACCTGTCCGCCTGTCTGCCAGTCTGTCTGTCTGTCCGTCCCATGCGTCCGTCCATGCGTCCATCTAGAGAACAATCAAAGTACCGCATCTCGCATACCCTGTGGCACATAACCGCTTTACACGTCCGTCTACCTGTCCGTCTGTCTGCCAGTCTGGTCTGTCTGTCCGTCCGAGCGCCCGCCCATGCGTGCATCTAGAGAACACTCAAAATACCGCCATCTCGCATACAATGTGGCACATAGCCTCTTTACACGTCTGTCTACCTGCCCCTCTGTCTGCTAGTCTGTCTGTCCATCCATGCGTCCATTCGTGCCTCAATCTAGAGAACACTGACAGTACCGCCGTCTCGCATACCCTGTGGCACATAGCCACTTTACGCGTCGGTCTGCCTGTCCATCTGTCTGCCAGTCTGCCTGTCTGTCCGTCCTTGCGTTCATTCGTGCGTCAATCTAGAGAACACTTCGAGTACCGCCATCTCGCTCGTCGTATACCCTGTGGCACATAGCCGCTTTACGCGTTCATCTACCTGTCCGTCTGTCTGTCTGTCTGTCTGTCCATGCGTCCGTTTGTGCGTCCATCTAGAGAACACTCAAAATACCGCAATCTCGCATCTCGTATACCCTGTGGCAAATACCGCTTTCGCATCCGTCTATCTGTCCGCCTGTCTGCCAGTCTGTATGTCTGTCCGTCCATGCGTCGTCAATGCATCCATCTAGAGAACACTCCAAGTACCACCGTCTCGCATACCCTGTGGCACGTAGCCACTTTACACGTCCGTCTACCTGTCCGTCTGTCAGCCAGCCTGTCTGTCTGTTCATCCATGCGTCCATCCGTGCGTCCATCTAGAGAACACTCTGAATACCGGCATCTCGCGCGTCGTGTACCCTGTGGTACCTACCCGCTTTACGCATCCGTCTACCTGTCCGCCTGTCTGCCAGTCTGTCTGTCTGTTCGTCCATGCGTCTATCCGTGGTGCCCATCTAGAAAACACTGAAAGTACCGCCATCTCGCATACTCTGTGGCACATAGCTGCTTTACACGTTCGTCTACCTATCCGTCCGTCAGCTAGTCTGTCTGTGTGTCCGTCCATGCGTTCCGTCCGTGCGTTCATTTAGAGAACACTCATAATAACGCCATCTCGCATACCTTGTGGCACATAGTTGCTTTACGCGTCCGTCTACCTGGCCGTCTGTCTGCCAATCTGTTCTGTCTGCCCGTCCGAGCCCCGTCTGCGCGTCTGTCCGTGCGTCCATCTAGAGAACACTCAAAATCCGCCATCTCGCATACCCTGTGGCACATAGCCGCTTTACACGTCCGTCTACCTATCCGTCTGTCTGCCAGACTGTCTGGCTGTCCGTCCCATGCGTCCGTCCATGCGTCCCATCTGGAGAACACTCAAAGTACCGCCATCCTCGCATACCCTGTGGCACATAACCACTCTGCACGTCCGTCTACCTGTCCGTCTGTCTGCCAGTCTGTCTGTCCGTTCCCTCCGTGCGTCCGTCCGTGCGTTCATCTAGAGAACACTCAAAGTACCACCATCTCGCATACCCCGTGGCACTAGCCGCTTTATACGTCGGTCCTACCTGTCTGGCAGTCTGTCTGTCGTCCGTGCGTCCATCCGTACATCGATCTAGAGAACACTCAAAGTACCCCCATCTCAA
>WOVY01015766.1:0-25828 GCA_013436015.1 Rhipicephalus annulatus
TTTCCAAGAATCTTTTGGCCAGTCATGTTGTCTTAAAAAGCACCGAGTTGATCTGATAACCAACGCTGTAAGCTTTTTGGTTGAAGGTGTACTGTTGGAACCAAACATCAGGCTGCAAGTTGAAGGGCCCCATAGATTTTCTGCAGCACTGCGAGAACGATTGTGCCTTCCCCTTGCTGCATTGCTAACCAGGAAGTGACTACCTGCCACGCGAACTCACTGTAGAGCACTTCATCAATAAGTGTTGCAAGAGACTTCCCTGCACTGAGTCGTTTCACTCGGCCTCGCAAACTAGAGCAGCTGCTTCAGCAGACACCAGCGTCCATGAGGACTGCTCGAAAAATACAGCTGCTGCTTCTGCAGACACCAGCGTCCATGAGGACTGCTCGAAAAATACAGCTGCTGCTTCTGCAGACACCAGCGTCCATGAGGACTGCTCGAAAAATACAGCTACTGCTTCTGCAGATACCAGCGTTCATGAAGACCACTCGCAAACTACAGCTGCTGCTTCTACAGATGCCAGCGTCAACGAGGACTGCTCGCGAACTACAGCTGCTATTTCTGCGGATGCCAGAGTCAACGAGGACCGCTCGCAAACTACAGCTGCTGTTTCTGCAAATGCCAGCGTCAACGAGGACCGCTCACAAACTACAGCTGCTTCTTCTGCAGATACCAGCGTCAACGAGATCCGCTCGCATAGTACAGCTGCTGCTTCTACAGACGCCAGCGTCAACGAGGACCGCTCGCAAACTAAAGCTGCTGCTTCTACAGATGCCAGCGTCCACAACAACCGCTCGCATACTACAGCTGCTGCTTGTGCAGATACCAGCGTCAATGTGGGACACGAGAAGGCGCAGTTAATAGACATTCTGAAAGAAATTCAGCTGTCTGTACTTCAGTACCAGATGGCTGAGCTCATAAAACGTGTCGCACGTCAGCATGCCGTACTAAAGGAAGTCATTGACGGGCAAAAAGTAATAGCGCTTACTCTGAGGGATACTGTGACCAAGGTCGTAACAACATCAATTTTCGAAAGTTTGCCACGACAGCCATAGTCAAAAAATGTCACGGATGTCACTACATCGTCGGCCCTGTCAGTGTCCTCGGAGAAGGTAGTCCTACTTAGAAAGCTTGAACATTACGCCAACGCAACACTGGGCACTCTCGAAGAATTACATCGAAACATGCATCAATTTGCTTATCCTCTGTAATTGCTCGTTGTGAGCCCGTGCTTCCTAGTCGCGATATTCTTAGTCATTTGACTCAAGTACAACCAACCAACTCTCAAGTTGGAGAGAAATACCTAGCGTCACCTATAATCTGACACTTAAAAATGCCGACGAAATCTTTTCCAGTGGGATGGAGGAGCATACGTTTGCTGAAGTGACCACGTGGTACATGAGAGACACGTACTTTGTGGTCACTGTCGGAATGCATGTTGCTCACGGTGCTACGCTTTTCGCGATAGAGATCGAGTTTAGTGATTTGCGTGAAGGTGCTCAGTGGTTGCCTTGCTCTCGGTCGGTTACCGTGATTCATCCAAACGGAAGGAGATTGGATCTTCTAGAGGTCGCTGACCTGCCTTGTAGCTGTACGCGTAGTCTTGATAAGCTACATCATGCTCATGTGTCATTCTTGGCAGACATCTATCTCTTCAATCAGGCTTTGCCAAGACAAAAAGATGCTGATCGAGATAAAGCTAACGACATAACCGAGGAAGCTTACTGAAAAAGCCCACTTCACCACACGGTCATACTGTGAAAATTAATCGTCCCCTGCTTCAACGCATATTCATATTGCACACTCTGCTTGCGATATCAATGAAGTGTGATTTTATTAGACATGCTTTTATTGCTTCCCTGCCTATCAATTACTTCTTATATCGAGCAGCGTCTTATAAAAGCACTGGCTTACGATTCAGCTAGGACACTTCGAAAAATAAACTAAAAAAAGAAGTGTAGTCATACTGTTTCTGTGCGAAAGAACATTTATCCATGCTATATGCTTCAGCCCTAAAATGAGCAGTATTGTTTCAGAAACGTGCCCTCGATAATTTTTTCACCACCTTACAATGTCACAGTTTTGAGCAGGAAGCTTTTCCAGATATTCTGATTGACGAGTTTTACCTATATGTACTAATAGAGCCATGCTCGCGAATTGAAATTGAGATTGTTTTTATTGATATGTCCAGTGTCAATGTCCCGAAATGAACAAAATATTATAAACACACCATGGTTGAGTGCTCGGGAATTTCGACCACCTGTGTTTCATTAACGTACACCCAAATTGAAGCAAATGGGCCTACATTTCCACCTCCACCGAAAATGCAGCCGCCGCAGCCGGGATTGGATCCCGCGACCGGCGGGTCAGCAGCCGAGTATCTTAGCCACTAGGCTACCGCGGCAGGGTAATCGTATGAATGAGATGCCTCGTGGCTTCTGTACAAATGTGTAAATAATGTGTTGTTTCTGGGTCATCATATCACACACCCACTTTTACTGCTGTAGCGTTACCGCTCGTTTCGCGGAAATACCGGCTTTGCGTCTGGGATAATGTGATATATTAAACCAATAATAAAAATATTTCAGTCTGAGTGAGCTTATACATCTTGAATATAAAGCGCAAGGATGCTTCGATGTTATGTTTTACCTGGACGAGCACAAGCATGTGCTGGTAAATGTATTCTCGAGCTTTCAATGCACCAGAAAAAATATTTTACTGTTTTCTCAAACCTTTCACACTACGTTGTGCGCTTCTGCTGAAGGATATAGCACTATATAGGCTCTAGTACAGGCCTATGTGCTAAAGCGGATGGTACTTGCCAGGTGTTATAATACGCTGGATGTGAGTGTTCATCTCGGATGTGGCTCGATTGTGTGATAGGAAGCTTCGCCGAATGTCGAATACCACTTTTCGGCATGCATAAGCATGTCGATATGTACAAGACTCGAAGAAATAAATTCGCTTGTAGATTGTTCGGCCCTACCTGCTTTTTCAATGGCTAGAATATCACAGTGAACCTGTGTCCTCTACCATTCAATATTGTGACTCGCGGTACAAGATAACCTATGTAAGCAGTATAAAAACGATTTAACACTAATGTTGAACCTGCGGTACAACATAAATGGTACAAAATCACAAAATAAACAATCTTCATAATTTGCATTAGACGACTCAATATTGGAGTAATCGAACAATATTTATTGGGAGGTAACTGCTGTTGTGGACATGGCGAGAGCACGTTGGCAGGATAAGCAGTAGTATTTAGGGTAACTGACTGGAATCCCAGGGAATTCAACCGCACAAAGGAGAGACAGAAAGGTATGTGGGCCAACGAGATAAGAAGTTCGCACGTATAGCACGGCTGCAAAAAGATATGACCTGCTTGATTGGCGAATCATGGGAGAGGCATTCGCCCTCCGATGGGTGTAGTTAGGCCGATGCTGCTGATTATGATTTATTTGGCACGTTTAGAATAGTTCGAAATTGCCCACCTGTCATACGTTGGGAACATCGCAGCACCTCTGATTGTGTGAGCAGCTGAGTAGGCTAAAGATATCTTCTCTTGCAGAAAATGAAGTATTCAGTAGGTCGACGGTAGGACTGCGCAGAATCTAAGAGACATGTGACGTTTTGTTGCCTAGAGGGTAATTCAAACTTTGAGCACAAGAGTGAAACTGTCACGATAAATATTTATATACCATTGCTGGTTTGAGGAATTGCTACGAAACAACTTTGTACTTAATCTCAATGTTTTACTAATTCACGAGCAGGATAGTTTATTAGGTTAGTTTGACTTCCCTTTATTCGCTTTCCTGAAAAGTTGCATATTGCTGCATGGTTATCAACTTCCATAAAAAGCAGAAATTGTTTCGCCAGTAGTATATTCACTGCTTCTCTTTACGTGCTCCCATAATAAATGAATAAAATATTCCGGGAGTAAATAAAGCAAAATTTTTCAAATATGTTGTGATAAAGTTGTGAAAAATTAGGATTTTACTTGTATTGTCACGACGTCAAAACAGAGCTCTTGCCGCAAAAATGAAGCACCAGAAGCAGGTTGATATTTGAACTAAAACCCGCAAGCCAGTTCTTCTTTCTCGTCCATTTCGTAAACCTTCGTGGCACATTGCACAACTGCCATCGTCTTCCTTGAGCAAGCACGTGACATTTTCCTCTCCCCCCAAAAGAGGCATCATTCCGATGCGCAACCTAGGTGCTCTACCGGGCGTATCAAGCGGTCGTAACGAAACAGTAACCGGGAAACCTATTAACTAGATAAATACGGTTTCTTACGCACGACGTTGCAAGACTGAGGTTAAATGCTTTTCGCGCTTAGAACTACAATCAGTGCCAGGAACAACTTCGTAGTTCACGTCGTTCAAGCGTCGCGTGACGGTGTATGGGCCTAAGTACCGTCTTAGCAGTTTTTCAGATAGTCCGCGTCGACGTATCTGAATGCAGACCCAGACTTTGTCGCCTGGGTTGTAGCTGATAAACTTGTGTTGGGTGTCATAGCGTTGTACATCTTGCTGCTGTTGATGACAGATGCGCACGCGTGCGAGCTGTGTGGCTTCTTTGGCGCGCTGAGTGAACTCTTTGGCCTCTACATGCATGCCGTCACACTCATGAAGCAACATGACGTCCAACGTTTTCGTGAGTTTGTGACCATAGATCAGACTGAACGGTGTCAATCCAGTAATTTTTTGTCGAACGATGTTATAGGCAAAGGTCACGTACAACAATATCTGATCCCAGTTTTTATGTTCTCTGTCAACGTACACGCTGATCACATCTGTGAGGGTCCTATTGAGGCGCTCCGTCCGTCCATTTGTCTGCGGATGGTATGCAGTTGTTCTCCAGTGAGCTGTACCGCTGAGTCTGAGAACCGACTCCAAAAGCTCTGCGGTGAAGGCAGGTCCTCCATGTATGATCACTTCTGTTGGAGCACCATGCCGAAGGACGATGTTTTCGATGAAGAATTGAGCGGCTTGTGCTGCTGTGCAGCGCTGCATAGCTTTAGTCTCTGCATACGGGAGAGGTAATCAGTGGCCAAAATAATCCATCTGTTCCCTGTTGTGGAAGCTGGAAAGGAACCCAGGAAATCCATTACAATCTGGGTGAATGGCTTTTCTGCTGCTTCGACTGGATGTAATAGACCGGCTAGCTTGCTTGGAGGCGCTTTGCGTCTTTGGCAGTCCGTGCAAATTCGCATGTGATGGTTAGCAGCAGGTAACTTTGGCCAATAGTACTAGCATCGTAGTCGGCACAATGTTCGGGTGTAGCCGAGATGACCAGAAGTTGCTTCATCATGGCACGCTTCCATAATTTCTCTTCGAAGAGAAGCAGGCACAACGAGCAAGCGCGGGTTAACGGTGGGTGAGTTTTTCTCACAGAGAACATCGTTTCGCGAGCAAAAAGATGGTAGTCCTTTAGCAAATAACCGCGGCACGTTTTTTACGTCGTCCTTCTAAGTATTCAATGAGTGGTAAGGGCTTACGGTCACTGCGCTGCTCTCGTGCAATAGTGGCCGTGCTGACAACGCCCGAGAATGCCGCGTCAATCTTTTCGTCATCGGAAGCGACAGTTTCCTCTGGCGACCGTGAGAGACAGTCGGCGTCGGTGTGCCTCTTCCCTGATTTATAGATGATGGTCATGTCGAACACTTGAAGCCTTAGGCTCCAGCGCGCCTAACGGCCAGATGGATCTTTAAGGTTGGTGAGCCAGCACAAAGACTGATGGTCGCTAACAAGCTTGAATTAGCGGCCGTACAAATACGGACAAAATTTGAGGACTGCTCACAACACGGCAAGACATTTCTTCTCGGTAGTCGAGTAGTTCTCCGTGCGAGAGAGCGCTCTGCTGGCGTAGGCTATTATTGTTTCACAGCCGTCTTGCCACTGCACCAGAACGGCACCCAGACCTACATTGCTGGCGTCAGGGTGAAGTACTGTATGGGCATCCTGGTCAAAGTGCGCAAAGACTGGAGGTGTTTGTAGGCGTTGTCGTAGTTTATTGAATGCCAATTGTTCCTGTTAACCCCAAAAGCAGGGGACGTCCTTACGTGTGAGTTGTGTCAATAACGCTGCGATAGACGAAAAGCCCCCGATAAATCTCCGGTAATAAGCGTACAACCCTAAGAAGCGTCTCACAGCCTTTTTGTCAAGTTGTGCAGGGAATTGCGCCATGGGGTCTATTTTGGCCGGGTGAGGTTGAACACCCTCGTGAGTGACGACGTGGCCTAGGAAGCTGAGTTCGTTGAAACCAAAAGGACCTTTTCCGGTTTTAAAGTAAGGCCGGGCGAGTGTATGGCTTGGAGGACAGTGAAGAGGCGGCTGAGATGTTCCTCGAATGATTCTGAGAATACAATAACATCGTCCAGATAGACCAACCATGTTTGCCACTTCAGGCCTGATAGTACGGTGTCCATGAGACGCTGAAATGTGGCTGGCGCCGAGCACAGCCCATAAGGAAGCACATTAAATTCGTAAAGGCCATCGGCCGACACAAAGGCCGTTTTAGCGATCTCTCTCGTCGACTTCTATCTGCCAGTAGTCGCTTCGGAGGTCTATTGAAGAGAAAAAGTGCGCATGACGAAGCCGATCGAGTGAATCGACTATGCGAGGCAGTGGATAGACGTCTTTCTTCATGACTTAGTTCAACTTGCGATAATCAATACAGAAGTGCAAGCTGCCGCTTTTTTCTTTACTAAAACCACGGGGGACGCCCAAGGATTTTTCGAAGGTTGTAGACGTCATCCCCGAGCATCTTTTGTACTTGCTTCTGAATCTCCTCGCGTTCTTTCGGAGCCACGCAGTAGGGGTTCTGCCGAATCGGTCGCGTGTTGTCTTCAGTAATGATGTGGTGCTTGTTCAATGGTGTTTGCTGGACCTTTGACTTACGCGAAAAGCAGTTTTCGAATCGGTGTACAAGTTCAAGCAGGCGCTTTCTATCACAGGGCGGTATAGTGGAGCAGATGTCCACCGGCAAAGTTGTCGAGGCAGGGACAGTCGCGTCGTCTGGTTGCAAATCAAAGCAATCCCCGGCTTGGTCTATATCGTCGTAGTAGACGGTTGCGGTACCCTTCTGGATTGGACGGCGCTCATTACTGAAATTCATGAGGAGGACTTCTGGTTGTCCATTAGTAAGCGCAAGGACGCCTCTCGCGATAGAAATGCCTTGCGTGAGCGAAAGAGCGACTATGTGCTCCGATATCACCTTTTTAGAGCATGGCCACCCACTGGACACCGACACAAGGCAGCAGGATCTCGGTGCGAGCGTCACATCGTCGGCTATTTGGAAACGGCCCGCGTTGTTCGTCGCTGCTGTTGTCGACATACGGATGTACGCTAAACGTCACCATACGTTGAGGGATGTTGATAACAGTGCCATAATCTTGAAGAAAATTCATGCCCAAAATTATCTCTTCACAGCAGTCTGGCAATAGCACAAAAGCGGCCACAAGGCTAGAATCCCCAATGCGAAGTCGAGTGGTGCGTGTACCCATGGGAGTCATCAGCTGACCACGAGCACTCCTTATGTCCACGGTGTCTTGACCTTTCTAAGGCGGTCAGCGAGTTCTTGTCGCATAATTGAGAAGTCGGCACTAGTGTCGACCAGTGCTGTAACGTGATCTCCGTCAATGAGAACACCAAGATCAGCACGTACAACTTCATCGGCATTAGTATTCATCGTCGTATTCGTCGTTGTTGGCGTCATATCTTCTTGTCATGATAGGGGGAACTTTTAGGTGTCTCGACGATTGGCAACCTTGCCCCCGGAGGTCGCAGCAATTGGTTTCCCCGGCGCATTCTAGGCGAACGGCCTCTGGCGACGTCCGCGTAGCTCTGGGGTAAGTCACGGTGACGCGCAGTAGATGGAGATCGCCAGCAGCGCACTGTAGTTGCTTGGCTAGTCGACAGTTATTCGGCATCGTAGGCGCGATGGTCTTCAGAGTGGAAAGAAGCGGGACGAGAAAAGTTCCCGAACCTGGAATCGCCATGACTGCAATAGCGGGCAATGTGACCTGGTTCTCCGCAGCGGAAGCGAATAGGTCGACGGTTGGTCATGCGCCATAAGTCATGGAATCCAGTTGCCACCAAGGTATGACAGAGGGTTGTGGCTGGAAGGGCGTCACCACAAATGACGGTGGAGGACGACGGAACACATCAGCGTAGCTCGCTGGATGTGGCTCAGGACTTGGCACGGGTGGTGTAACAGCTCGCCTCAACTCCTGACAGACGATTTCGGCAACAGATGCGACAGGTGGTTGGGTAGGAGAAACGCAGAGGGCCCGTAGTTCTTCACGTAGTATTTCTCTAATCATTTGTCGCAGGGAACTTTCGTAGAAGCGGTGTTCTGAGCTGCAGCACTTACTGCCGTGTGGTTCCGCAGGCGGTCAAAGTTTTGGCATCGTTGTCGCAATGCGCGCTCGATGACAGTCGCCTTTCTGATGAATCCATCTACTGTTGTAGGTGGACTTCGTACGAGGCCTGCAAACACTGGTTCCTTAACAACGTGCATTACTTCACGCGCCTTCTTCGTCTCGGGCCTGTCAGGGTCAGTTCGTCGAAAAAGACGGATCACACCCTCTGCGTGCATGGCGGCTGTTTCGTTGGGTATTTGCACGCGAGCCTCAATCAGTTGCTGTGCGCGATCCCGTTGGTCTTAGTTCAAAAATGTGGTGAGGAGCTTTCGACGGAAATCTTCCTAAGATTGGAAAGTAGCCTCACGGTTCTCATACCACGTGCGAGCGCTATCTTTTAGTGTGAAATATGCACGGCCAAGTTTGTGCTGTTCGCTCCAGCGGTTAGATACAGCCACCCGTTCGAACTGTTTGAGCCAGTCGTCGACATCCTCGCACTCTTTCCCACAGAAAACTTCAGGAACGCGAGGATGTTCAAGAGTCACCTGCGTGAGAAGAGTGGTCTGCGATGGAACAGTAACCATGGATGTGGTAGGAGCTGCCATGCTGGCAACAGGCGGCACAGGTGCGGACTCCAGACTTAGGCCTTGAAGGCGCCGACTGAATCTTTGCACCAGAGTAATGACGAGGGTTGGAGTTTTTGGACTAGGTGAACGGGTCCAAGCAAGACTGTCCAGCATCAGGTTGCAGGCTCCATCCCCTCCACCAGTGTCAAGACGTCAAAACAGGTCTTGCCGCAGAGATTGAGACAAGAAAAGCAGGTCGATATTTTAATTAGAACCCGCAAGCGAGTTCTTTTCGTCGTCCTTTTCGTAAACCTTCGTGGCACATGCACAACTCCCATCATCTTTCTTGAGCAAGCACGTGACAATATTGTGGCTCGTTTTTTGCAGAGGAGCGTTGAAAATAACAATATGGATTATTTATTGTTGCATAGGCTGCTTTGTTAGGACACGGAAAAAGTTTGAAAATGGTTGTTTTTGTTTTGTGGGAGTATGAAGTTTTCCTTCTGAACTACCTCAAGGTAGTAAGCAGCTTGCCTTTGTCTCACCTTCGCTGTATAGCGTGTCAGCGCCAGGTATTTGGGGGGCTTTTCAGCAATAAACAACGGGAGTGTCATGGCTGCGTGTGAATGTTTTACATGCGGAGCATGTTATACTAAGGGCAAGTCATGCGCCGTCGCCGTCCGCACCTTCCTCTTCTCCTCCGCCAGCCATCTGTGCATCTCTTCCTCTTCTCAACACAGCGCGTGCTGCCCTCGCTTCTCCACTCTGCGCACCGCGCGACCTTTAGTTTTACGTGCGCCAGCTGTATGCTAACGCAGCTGTATGCTAACGTGCGCATGCGCAGGCCAGGTCCAGCGCTCGCTATAAATAAACGAGCGTCGGGGCACGCCACCCTTTGTCGGTTGGTTTGTGCGGCCACTCCACGTCAGATGGCACTGGTGAAAATGTATGCTAACGAATCCGCGAACACACTGACGTCCCTTTCAATAGCATCAGCCAATGTGTTGGCGGAACCGCAAGTGACTCCGAATACACTTCATCCGTGGAGAAGGCCGCGCTGAGAAGAGCTCGCGATACCGAACGCAAACGTCGGCGTCGAGCGGATGATCCCCAGCTCCAAGAATGTTAAGCAGCTGCGAGACGTCAGCGTCGAGCGGAGGATCCCCAACGCGAAGCAGCTGCGATACGTCAACGTCGAGAGGAAGATTCCCAGCTTCGATAACGCGAAGCCGCTGCGAGGCGTAAGCATCGGCCAGAGAATCCGGACGGTGAAGCCGCGTGCAAGCGACGCCGCGAGGCCGATCTAAATGCAGTCCGCGAGCGCGAGCGCACCGCGATAGCGGCGTGGCAAGCCAAGCAGTACGCCACGCCTAACGCTCGCTTCAAGTGCGACTTCCTCGACCGGAGCTTCGGCCAGAGCTGCAAGGTGTGTGATCGACTTCGGTTCGACAACAAGTTGACGGGGATCGGCAACATTCAGAATGAACTGCATCGTTCCAAAGCGTTGTCGGTTCTTTGCCATGCATTTAGAAGAGACGCCTGCAAATTGGCCGACTACGTCACGTGTGCCACTTGCAAGCAGTGGTTAATTGCTGGTAGAATTCCATCGCTTCGCGTGAGTTACGGCTACCGCTACCTGGCCCGACCAGAACATCTACCCGAGTTGAACGCTCTCGAAGAACGACTCATCACTCCTCGACTTCCGTTTATGAGTATACGACGCTTGACTCGCGCAATGGACAGTACGGAATCAAGGGCCAAACAACGAACGCAACGACAACCCTTCGTGATAGTTGGCGACTTCAACGTCGACGTCATCAAGGACAATTGGGTGGTCGACTACATAGAGTCGCAGCACTCGCTGAAACCAGCAACGCACGACGGCAAACATCATCCAACCACCGTTCGTGGGACGTGCATTGACCATGTCTTTGCAAATTTCAACCTTCGACCGCTGCGACCAGACCCCTCACCCTTCACTTTCCGGACCATAAAGCCATCTTGCTTTATGGTCCGGTTATGCTTGAATGTATTGTTTGTATCCCACTCCTGCATGGGCCCGGGTAGGGCCTGCAGTATCTGTAAATAAATAAAGAAAATAAAAATACTCAAAGCGTCTCATCAATAAACATTGTTTTTCGCAGCATACTTGCGTGCGTGTTCACTCATGTTCACTTATAACACACACGCATGCCACAAATTACAAACCACATTTATCACAGGTAAACATATATGCTCCGCATGCCAACCAGCGTTCCCACTCGGGAAACTGCGGTCATTTTTGTTTTAATTTTATTGCCACAGCTGTACAAGCATAAAAAAATGCAGCATATCCACGGAATGAATGTTGATGAGTGGGGCGAATCATCCGTCAATGCATATGTGCGTCGTTTCATGCGTCTGTCCGTCCAAGCGCCCGTACATCAGTTCATCTGCACGTGCGCCCTTCTGGTCGTCCGTCCATCCGTCGATCAAGCGAATACATCAAGTACCATCATCTCGCTTATTTTTATTATATATTCATCATATACAAGTACCCCCATTTAGCGCACAATCCAAGGACTAACTGAGAGTATGTACGACAGTTATGCTGTCTGCATTGAGGGAACACTGAGTGCGTGATAACGACGCCGTACTGCGTTCTTCGTTACATGTGGACATGCGGGTATCTGCCATAGATTACGTACTACGACAATGGGACGCAAAAGCCACGCCATAAAGAGCTTCGTCATAAAAGGGCAAATATGGTGTATCTCACCCTTGAACAATCGAAAGTAATGTTATATTAAAGCACTTCGTAGTCCAATTGATTGATTGATTTGTGGGGTTTAACGATCCAAAACCATTATATGATTATGAGAGACGCCGTAGTGGAGGGCTCCGGAAATTTCGACCACCTGGGGTTTTTTAACGTGCACCCAAATCTGAATACACAGGCCTACAACATTTCCGCCTCCATCGCAAATGCAGCCGCCACAGCTGGGATTTGATCCCGCGACCTGTTGGTCAGCAGCCGAGTACCTTCGCCACTAGACCACCGTGGCGGAGCCACTTCGTAGTCGCAAGGGGCAGGATTATGATGCAGTAGACAAGCTGCAACACAATATTACAGCGTTGTGTTTGGTTTTAGATAATAGTGCACATGCTCCTAATTTTATTTATGTCAAAGTCTAGCCAGTTTACTCTAGCATTTTTATTATGTTCCAGGTGTATGGTAGTGCGTGATCACTTACCACTGCTGTGCATGACAAAATGATGTATGCTAGGTGTGCACGTTCAAGATGATTACATATCAGACCCATAAATGGTATTTAATTCACCATTTTCGGTGGAATACCAACGATTTCATTCTTCTTTTTCCCAATGATCCGACGGTGCTGAAGATGTTTTAATTAAAGACCCGTTCTATAATGGTGGTGTGTTTGATTTTATTTTGGTATGTGAGGTTTAACATCCCAAAACCACCATATGATTGAGACACACTGTAGTGGAGGGCTCCCGAAATTTTGAACACTTGGTGTTCTTTAACGTGCGCCCAAATCTGAGCGCACGGGCGTACGCCATTTCCACCTCCATCGAAAATGTAGCCGCCGCAGCCGGGACTCGATCCCGCGACCTGCGGGTCAACAGCCGAATACCTTAGCCACTAGAGCACCGCGGTGGGGTTGGTGGTGTATTTCTAACAATCTCAAGACCTTAGAGCCATTCCGATAAATATTGATGAAAGTGTAAATGAAATGTAAATGTGGATTAGGTGTCATTTATGAGCTTGATATCGATTCATCTTCAACATGTGTACCAAGCTAAATTATGCACACGAGATGTAAGCGATCACTCATCACCCTGTACATGGAACAACAGAAAAAAACGCTTAGGTAAACTATAATTTAACTATATCTGTAATCATTATAAGAACCTTGTGTATGCATTAGAAGCGGCGCATAAATGTTCCAGGCCATTGATAGCATTACAATTCTGGTGATGGGGACTAAGTAGCGGTTGAATATAACCGACCCTTTATTGGTACAAAGCGGAAGATAATTCCCTAGTTTTGATTTTTTGTAGAGCTGTATATCTAAACGAAGTAGCCCGCAGTTGTTGGACATGCATTATTCGTTGCCGAAAATGCACCGCCAGGACCTCGTGCTCACATGTTAGCAGTGAAAGCAGGGCAAAGGAAACCTTCCTACCATCTAGTGAGTCTTCAGTTGGAAATTATTTTCTTCCTTGAAACAAAAAGTACTAGCATAAAACTTTCTGAGTATCTAACAGCAAACCATACCACGCAAAATTATATAAGCCTTATTTTTTACTTTAACTACTACATTGCGAAAATTGAGCTGTGATTGAGAGAAAGTGCTATTTGCTCTACTTTGTCAATTTATTCCGGCACAACTTTTGCCTGATTGGCCCGCGAAGTATCATAATCAATTAATATGGATGTAGATAAATCACAAAATGCAAATTTATTCTTCAAGGAAAAGTTTATTTTTTTATAAACGTTCACAATGCAGCATACATTTTCAGAAAAAGAAAAAAAAGCAAATCAAAATTAATAAACAATCATAGCCATGAAAGAGTAGCGCCTTGAGATGGCGTAACTTTTTTCTCAGAACTTGCTTATACCAGTGACATTATACAAAATATTTAGCGTGGCACAGTTCCACAAGTGTGGCCAAAGTCCGAAGAAGCGTTTCGAAACGTTTTTTTTCTTCGCGCAACATAATGCCTACTCGCATTCACATGTGCCTGGACAACTTTTTTGAGCATGAACGGAGGTGTTCGAATATAGTGCAGCGTTTATCCCACACGTTTTGGTATCATACCCGTTACGCTGTACTATCATGAGCAATATGAGCTCCAACACGCGAGCTCGTGGAAAATGACTTTAAAATTGAGATAACACGGTGCGTGGATAGCGCTTCCGAAACAGTAGGGGGAGAGAAGGGCGCTTTTTCACTGACTGTTGGCACTTCCGCATCATTATTGCGGTGAAACGGCAGCTGATCGCATGCCATCGGCCACTAGCAATGATAACACTAAGACAAAATGCACCAAAAACAAAAGTGAAAGGTGCGCGTGGATGTGTCTTAAAATGTTCAGCGAACACCAACTAGATGCAATAAAAGCAGGGCCTGTGCATCACGGCTGGCTACGTCACAGTCGATATCTTTTTAGCTGCACAGCCTGATTGGTTGTTGCTGTGCGCGTTGATGTGAGGTCCCGTCACCTCTAGCAGCCACATACGTACTATAAGCAGCATTTTGCAGCAACAATGTCGAGGCGGGAGCGTCAGCAAGAAGGGGAAGTGCGAAGCCCTTTCCACATTGATTCTAAAAGCAGCCGCTGCGAATCGGCAGATGTAGGTTTAGAAGCTATTCGCCACGCGATCGTGTGTTCAGGCTCATATTGCTCATGATAGTACATAATTCTGAGCACACACCGCGCATCCACTGTTAGAGGAGCTTCGGGGCTGCAGTAGATCATTTTGTTTAGATTACGCCTACTTCGCAAACAATACAGATTATTTTGAATTCATACGATGCATTGTTGAGTCACCACGGGAAATAACATTTTTACGGGGTAAGCTATCCTAAACCCGTTAGCCTCATTTTTGTATGAGATCATCAGGAAGCTAGTTTAACATCTTATACTCACAAGGCCAATTTCTTGACAATCTTAAGGCCTTGTATTTGACAATACTTTGTGCCTGCATAAATCTTAGGAGTTTAGCTTCATGAGAAAATGGAGTCTTAAAGCGATGAAGACCCTCGAACACAAATTGCTCCTGGAGCCAACGTGCGGACGGTGCGGACGCTATAACCCGTTTTTCAATTATTGTTCATCACTGCATGATTGGTTTAAATGATACTGAGTCGGCTTGCTTTATTGAAGTTTTTCGTTAGGTCTATTACTATTTGGTTAATAAGTGTTATTAGTTTAGGTACCAAAGTGATGTAGACATAGGTAGACGCCGAAGTGAAGAGCTCCAGATAACGTTGGTCATCTGTGGTTCTGTAACATATGCGATAACAATTTTCTGTACACGGGGATGCAGCATATTGCTTTCGTCGAGTTTTAAATGCCGTGGTCGGCATCAAAACCATGTCTTTTGAGTCAGGAGCTGAGCATGTTAGAAAACTGTTGCTGGCAAAAGCGAACAGGCGGTGACAGGAGGAAAGGGAGAGATAAGTGGTTCAGCTCGGGTGGTAGAGGTTTGGCCTCATTCGTACTCAGCTTCTCATTACGATACACTTTTCACAGATTCAAATTCTGGGAACTCCAGCATCCCATGGTCATCGCGCTTCCAAAACTCCTAGCTACAAAGGCATCAGTTCAATTGCTGCGCAATAATTGCCATGCCGTCAAGGCCAGCGTAACAAAAACAATTACGCTCCCTACCGATGAATTGCACGCCCCACAGCTGCCTCACGAACCCTCTAAACTGTACCCTCAATTTGGCTGAAATTGACCCTCAACAGGAGCGTGGAGCTTGTCATCCTCAACAAGAGAATCTGCGATGCAACTGACGACGTCATTTACAAGAAATAGCCTGGCGCTGTGAAAGAATATGATCAGAAAGCGTTGAACGCTGTGTGCTGAGCACAACGCTCAGCAGCCTGGTTTCGTTGTTTTCCAAATAAAGCGACGGAAACGGGTACATGGAGGGCAACGTTACCGAACGCCACTGCTGGTGGTATCAGCACCTCAACGCACAACCAAGTTAGAGATTGTTCACCCCGAGTAACAGATACGATACGCAGTCAGTGGACCACACCGTCACAGTTTGGTCATACAAAGTGAATTCCTACATTTTTGG
Organism: Rhipicephalus annulatus; assembly: GCA_013436015.1. Classification (NCBI taxonomy): domain Eukaryota; kingdom Metazoa; phylum Arthropoda; class Arachnida; order Ixodida; family Ixodidae; genus Rhipicephalus; species Rhipicephalus annulatus. The sequence goes on from WOVY01015766.1 coordinate 15,752, forward strand.
CGCACAAAGGGATGGATAGTCTTTTTGGGACCACTTCACTGCTACTATAAATCTGAACGAAAGGCACTTGCAGATTGAGGCGTTCCAGTGGCTGCCCTCATATATCAGTGGTGTAGTCAAGATGCTTGACTGAGAGACGGTATATAAAAAATAGAAATGAAGAGAGAGGGAGTGATTTGGTCGACGTCCCTTGATCACCAACTAGCAGGACGGCCACCTCTGCGCTTTAGCACCAGTCCAGTCTGGTCTTAAGCATATGTTACGAGACTATGCTTGCTCAATGGATGGATTGATGAAAAAAACTTCATTTGCACGATGACAATATCCACTTTTCAGTGTCAGTATTTAGAAGTGTGTGCATCTTGCATGATTCGTACAACGTTGTCCTGAACCAAGGGATCACGAAACGCCCACCTGCCCACCTCACGAAACCTGTCTGCCAGGAGTTGGAGGAAGGGCCTCAGGCTACGTCTGGTATCACGACCATTGAGCACAACGCTCACCAGGATGCAGAAACGCTTCGTTTTCTCCATATACGAAGTAAAATCTGCGAAGGCAAATCAGGACGAATGGTGTCGGCTTGCTCGTGTCTGCCACCTACAGAGGAGTCCAAGCTCCAACAGCACTAGTGAAACATTTGCCAACGACAACCTCACTTGCTGCTGACAATCTTTTTTTCTGCCTGTATGAAAGAAGCGTGCTCCTACGCAAAAGTTATCACACTCTAACTGAATTTGGTGTCGCGGTTAGGCAGTGCTCGATGATGGTACTGTTGTTGCAGTAGTGATCACATGGTGTTTTTATGGTGACTTTCGAGCTGGATTATGTGTAGCAAGTGCCGAGGAAACGTGACTATGTGGTGAATTTGTTATTTAGCGAAACATTACGAAATTGCTATAAGTATATGTACAAATGTCGTACGTACCAATATATGTGAAACAGTCACATGTTTGCATTCGCGCAGCGATTCAAACACCAGCATGCGTATTAGAAACACCGGGAGCGGTAAGCTGATATATAGTTCTTGTGCCAGAGAGGGTTGTGGCCCTGGACTCTCTTCGACAAATCAGCTTCAGTGAATGTGGCTTGACAGCAATGTCACTAAACCGCCGGGATGACTGTATGATAGGAGTACGTATTTATTGTTTATAGGAGTAGATAAGCACAACTGCAATCCTAATTGGCGTTTCAAGAGCATTACAGTCGACTTGAAAAGCAGTTCCGAGACCTTGATTGGCTATGTTGCAGCACAATTATTGCCCCACACAATGCTGAAATTCTATTTCTGTTGGGACCACAATCATTTCTGCATGTGTTCATTGAGTTAACGCTAAAGATGCGTTTTTTTGCGCGAAGCTCTTTAGGGCCGACCGAATCGGCGTCCATTAGACCTCACAAAACCCAAACCGACAAAGAACACCAATACAACAAAAAACAAAAACACATATAAACAAGCGAACTTTGGTGTGCGATAGCACATCACATGAATGCCCTTACGGTACATCCAAGTGTCCGTCGGCCCATCTGTCCCTTTATTCATTCGTGTGTCCAACCGTCCGTGCATCCTTGCATACATACGGTTGTTCCCGCGTCAATTACATCATCGTTTACATTAGTCGACAGCTTCAACGTAGACATTGTGGGCCTTAGAACATATAACTTCAACTGCTTGTCGTCATACACTTCGTAGAGATGCACTGATCTTTCTTTTTGTTACCACTCTCGAATTGAAATTACGCTGTTTGCACCATTCGTCAGTTGATATAAACTGTCAATCACGTTCAGTACATTGCGTGTAACTGCAGTTGATCAGATCGAGACTGATGGCTGTACCAGAGTACAAGCGTAATTTTCATAAGAAAGTGGAGGCTCCATAAGCTTCGCCTTTAAGAGTAGATTGTGATAGCGATATCCTTTTCATATGCGTAATGAACTCAATGTGGCTTGCGTGAATGAAGCTTTCACGTACGGCTGCATTCTGTATGATGGGTAGCCTGCTTTAAACCAGGTGCTCTTTGCGCTTGAAATTTTTTCGAACTCTCTATGGACCCCCTATGGGGCCTCAAGGGAAAATGTGCAGTAACGTGTGTTCTTTTCGTAGTAGATCACCCGTTTTTAACCATGAAGACGTGATATTCGCATAATCTGTCGCCCGATCACAAAGTACGCTTCTACCATGCATTACTACTGTTATATAACATGTCGAATCGGGAAGCATGTACGTAGGATGCGTAAGTTTGTAAATCGTAAAAGTTATAATCACTGCAATTCCAAAAAGAAGAAAGCTTATTTTCACCACATTTTCAAGCACAGGCATTGATCTGCGGTGCGTGGGCTTGCCTGCTTGCCACGCGAACAGCCCTGGTTCGACTCTCATTCACACTCAGACTTCTTTATTGATTTTGTGTGCATTTTTCTCAATTTTACTGTTAGGCACAAGATGATATTTTGCTCACAAGCAACGACACCACAACGACCACGGAATTTACATGAAACGAGCTCATAAACGCTATCGCATTACTTCTGCATTACATCACTGGATTCCAAATGGACGTTGTTACAAAACATTATCGTGCATTTGAAAAACAGTTGCGAGACCTAGTGTGGCTCTCTGTTAGCATACTTGGTTGCCAAGCGTTATGCTGCGGTTTTATTGCTGCCGGTACCCTGACATCAGTTCTTTATATACATCAGATGAACGGAGAGGAAATTAGGCCTTTGTTAACGCACACACGTTAACATTGCTCAAGCACGAGCGAGAAGAACAGAACTACACTCCTTGAGGTTTAGGACGAGAACAAGTTTCTTTGCCACAAAACTTAGGCTTAAAAACAATCAGACAAAAGGGGCGTGGCTGTGTATCTATCACGGCACACTACAGATAACGAGAGGCATGTTCGCCACGTATGGGTCATGCGCCTCTGCTTACGAATTGGTAAGCGCACACTACTAAAAAAATTTGCTCGTATCTGCATGTTTCACTTCAATTGTCGTCGAAAGACGATAGTCTTGCGTCTGTAATGAGTGAACAAAATGTTTATTTTGGGAGATGATTTAGACTCCAAACAAAAGTTTTGAAAAACCCCGACGTTTCGAAACCGACTTCGTTCCTTCCTCAGGGGTGACTGCGGAAGCTACATAGCAGCGGCGTCTTCAAAGCACTCAAGGGGTGGCTAATGACTCTCTCTCTCTCTCTCTATCGTTTTGCTGTGGAGCACAGTCCTTCTGTATAGACGGGGGAAAGGGTTTTGAGAGAGTGGTTTATGTTATGGGCTGTCCTCTATTTGTGCCACGACTCGAGTAACAACCTTCTCCTCCAGTTGGGCTTGCTCTCAAGGATGGCCATCGCTTCGAAATTTATCTGACGATCCAACGTATCAGCAAGTTTGGCGGTTGCGCTCTTTGTAGAACTTCCGCACATCGTTGGCGTGTTGGTTCAGTCGTTCCGGTAGGTTTTTCGTCTCACCGATATACAAAGAGGGGCGCGCGGCGCATGGAATTTTGTAAACGACACTGGGGGTCCTGTCTATTGTTGGTTGGGCTTTCGGGCGGGAAAGAAGGTGGTCCAGTGTACACAAAGACACTTGCGCGATGCGAACCCCTTACTTATTGAAGATCCACGCATACATCTCGCTCGTTCCCAGAACGTATGGAACCAATACGTGTTTAGGGGGCTGCCAATTAAAGTTTATTGGGGTTTTCGGAACCTCTGTTGCTCTGCGCGGCGGGTGGTGGCTCGAATGAAGTTTTTTAGGTATCCGTTTTTTCTGAGGTCCACTATTACGCGGGCCTCTTCTTTCTTTCGCTCTCTGTCATAGCAGCATAAGTTTCTAGGTCTCTCAAGTAGCAGAGCCACAACCGAGGCCTTGTGGCAGATGGGGTTGGAAGAATGAAATTAAAGGTAGCGGCCAGTGTGCATTGCATTCCTATGAACGGAGAACTCTAGGCCGTCGTACTTTCTTGCCGCCTGGACTTCGAGAAAGGGCAGGCAGTGGTCGCTTTCACACTTGGTCGTAAATTGTATGGCTGAGTGCACGAAATGGAGGGGTATTCTGAAGTGTTCTACTTCAGGCGTCCTAATGAGCAAAAGCAATTGTCCATATAACGCAGAAAAGGCTTGGGTCGCAGCGAGAACGAGTTCAGTGCTTTCACTTCTATGTACTCAAGGTCAGGTTTGCCTTCGTGATGGAGATGGAAGCTCCCATCACGGTTCTACTGTTCTGCTGAAAATAGTTCCTTTGTAGGAGAAGTACGTACTGGACTGGCAGAACTCCAGTAGACGGCAGAGCTCGTCAACCACCAAAGGAGTCTTTTCACTCAGGCTTGAGTCCTCCTCGAGCGCAGAATGGGCAGCGAAACAGCGAAGAAAACTGGCACGTTGGTGAACAATGAAACGACGTCAAATGATACCATGCTCTCGTCATCGTCGATGCGCATTTCTGACGCTAGCAGCATGAAGTTGCTGGAGTCAGCTCTTTTAGAAGGGGACGAATACACGCAGCCAGTAAAGGACCTAACGAAAGAAACCCTGATACAGCTAAACAAGCTACTCACGGAAATTTTCAAGCATTACCCGAATCTAAGAACACTTTACCTGCGACTAATCTGCTGTAACTGATCCGCACCGAGTTTCTATGGACAACCGAAAATTCACAAGCCTGACGCCCCCTCGAACTGATTGTATACTTCACTTCCTCCCCATGTCACAAACCCGGAAGACACCAACTCAAGTCCGTGGCTCCAGCCACTACCTGCAGCTAGCGTTAGATGTGAACATCGACGATGTCGAGAGCATGGTATCTTTTGAAGTAGTTTCATAGTTTACCAACGTGCCAGTTCTCTTAGATGCCTTCGCTGCCCGTTTTGTGCTTGAGGAGGACGCAAGCCTGAGCGAAAGGACTCCTTTCGCGGCTGACGAGCTCTGCCGTCTACTGGAGTTCTGCCTGCCTGGTATGCACTTCTCCTACGAATGAACTATTTTCAGGCAGAACAGTTTAACCGCGATGGGACCCTTCCATCTCCGTCGCGATGGCAAACCTGACCATGGAATACATAGAAGAGAAAGCACTCAGCTCCCTTCTCGCCACGACCCAAGCCTTTTCTGCGTTTATGGACGATCGCTTTTGCTCATTAAGACGTCTGAAGTTGATAACTTCCGATAACACCTAAATTCCGAGCACGCAGCCATACAATTCACGACCAAGTGTGAAAGCGAACACTGCCTGCCCTTTCTCGACGTCCAGGTGGCAGAAAGCGCAACGGCCTTGAGTTCTCTATTCATAGAAAGCGAACGCACACTGGCCGCTACCTTTCATTTGATTCTTCCACCTTGCCTGCCACAAGGCTCGGTTGTGACCACGCTACTTGAGAGAGCTTGGAATTCATGCTCCAATGACACAGAGCGAAAGAAGGGAGAGCCCACGTAATTGCGTAATTGCGGACCTCACAAAAATGGATACCCAAAACTTCATTCAAGCTGCCACCCGCCGCGCAGAGAAACAGAGGACGCGAAAACCCCAATCAACCTTAATTGGCAGCCCCCCCCCCCCCCCCCGAAACGCGTACTGGTTCCATACCTTCTGGGAACCAGCGAAATGTTGGCGCGGATCTTCAAGATGGAAGGGGGTTCACATCGCGCACATTGCCTTCGTGTACACTAGACCATTTGCTCCCCCGACCTAAAGACCGGCCAACAATGGGCAGGACCCCTGTTGTCGTTTACAAAATTCCGTGCACCGAGCGCCCCTCTTCATATATAGGAAAGACGAAAAAACCTACCGGTGCGACTGAAGCAACACGCAACGATGTGCTGAAGCTCTACAAAGACCGCAGTGCAGTCGCCGAACATGCTGAGACGTTGGATCGCCAGATAAACTTCGAAGTGACGGCCATCCTTGAAAGTGAGCCAAACTGGAGGAGAAGCTTGTTACTCGAGTCTTGGCACATATAGAGGACAGCTCATAACATCAACCGCTCTCTCGGAACCCCTCACCCAGTGTATACACACGGACTGCGCTCCACGGCAAAACAAGATGAGAGAGAAAAGGAGAGAGAGATAGTTCATTATCCACCCCGCGAGTGCTTTGAAAATGCCGCTTGCTACGTAGCCCCTGAAGTAACCTCTGGGGAAGGTACCAAATCGGTTTCAAAAACGTTGGTTTCTTCAAAACTTTTGATTGGAGTCCAAATTATCTCCCAGTTTCATACCCCACCAGACAAGACTTCAATCGAATGTTTACATTCAACGCTTATTTATGTTCTGCGCGAGAAAAACCGGTGCATTGTACTCTGGAGGCGCTGCCATAGAGAGTCTAAATCCATGCGGCGAAGGTAAACGAGTGCACCGAGACACGTTAGACACGAGTGTTATCTGGCAGTTATTTTCGAAAACGAAGGAAGGCGTGCGCGCTCTTCTCGGAGCCGATAAGGTGTAGAGCACAAAGTGAAGGGCAGGTGCCACTTACCTGTCCTCCTAAGCGAAGCTTTGAAAAACACTTGCCTTTTTGAGCATCTCGTTGCATTGCCAGTGCAGCGTGATAAACGCTATTGTCCTTGGAGTTGTATGCCGTCTCTAGTAGAGACGAGAGCACGCCTATCTCGCACCTAGGCGCTTCGGCGGTATACTCTCGCTCCAGAGACGCAATAATTTGTTTGCAACTGCCAAGCGTGCCTCGCTAGCATGGAATCCAGTGGCTTTGAGAGCTTACATGCGAAAAAGCGCCTGTTCACGCTGTGCCCGCTTATAAAACGTGAACTGGGTTGCCACTGCGCTGTCCTCTGATGCCACAACAACCAGCTAAAGAGGAAGAAATTGCTGAGCAGTGCCTGTAGAGTTCACTGAGTGTCGCGGGAATCGTGCTTGTGTGGTGTTTTGCGATTGCTCAGATTTCCGTCCACAACGAAAAACGCCGACTCCACCGCCTTAGGGTTTAAATGCAATCAGCAGGAAAATCTACGAGCCCAGTGAAGTGTACAAGTAAGTATCCTTATTGCGTTTATTCAAGCGTGACTCCAGCTGTTTCACTCTACAGCAGGGATTTGCGTGCAGTATGCCTGTAGTATGAGGCACAAAACAATTGCTGTACTCTTTCGCAGGCCGCGTGTCAATATTAGGATATACGTATTATGACTCACGCGAGGATGCACGCACCGCGCATGTTTAGTTCAAATGCCACGGCCTACTACCGCGATGTGTGAACAACGTGGAAAGCATGACTTTCAACTCGGTCGAACTGCGACCTGCCGTGACTGTCACTAGGCGAATCTACACGTTATTTCGGCCGGCGTCACCGTAGCAATTTAATATCTTGTTTTGGCTACCACGTTTGCAGCGTGTGTGTTCCCAGTGCCCGCAGGACTGGCAGGATACAGGTGCGGTGCATAAGCTAAAGTTGAAAGCAAATTTCAGCGCTACGTTGACACCGGATTACAGCACAAATTATGCCTTGTCACAGCCAAGGCACGCTGCTGTACGACCGAGTCGAAAGCAACGCTTCCGTTGTTCGCGTTTCTTTCAATCGCATAGTACATAACAGATGAAGCTGCTTCCGTAGTCTGCAATGCACGTGATGCTGACATTTCGGTCTGTCGAGGAGATCTTCACGACGTTTCACATGAAATCAGCTTAAAATTCCGGCACAGGGACAGCGCGAAACATGCTTACAGCCGAAATCTAGTTGTGAAGTTTCGCGTTCGATTTGCAGAGATATCTGCTCGCCTGGCGTTGAGAGAGTTGCTTCGCCGCGCTTCGAGTTTTCAATATGGCAGCAAGCACTGCGCTCGCTGTGCTCTGGTGTATAAAGCCACGCCTAGAAAACATAGACGTATTGTTGTGGTGGCTCAATTATGCGCAATATTGCTTTAAATTGACCATCGCACAAGTATGAATGCTGAAACTTGAGCAATATTGGTGGGTGCTGTGGATGGGATTGGCCATTTGAAGTGTCGTTTGGTGCTCCTCGAGGTATTGTTTCGTTGGACAAACGAAAAATAAAGAGAGACAGACAGGCCCAAATTTTTGCGTCGGAGTATTCAAGAAGACTATCGTCTTTAAAAAACGGGAGATGTGCCACGCACCGTGCAGGGAATGCACCATTTACATTAGCGTGCAGGGAATGCACCATTTCACATTAGCGGATGGCAGAGGAAAGAAGCGGTAAGCGATAGAGTGAGGAGAATGGCTCGAGAACAATGAGCGACACTACCTTGAAAGCTTTTTTCGTCTAGGGACCTTACTTTCACATGCATTCACGTGGTCCCCAAAATTTTGAATGCCACAGTTTCTTGTTTGGTGAGAAATTTGTGCATTTGGTATTCCTTGTTAGGTCTGTTTATATTTCTACTTGTATATCATTGATAATCAGGGTTATATAAATATTTATATGCTTTGGTATGGCTTGCACAGCCACACTGGGTTGCACATATATTCTTTTTGCACTTTTGCACAGTTGTAGTGTGCCACATAAAATATAGTAGAGAATATTTATAAATATTGCCAAAAGTTGCTTATCATCCTCCAACGACGCACCATGCTTCCTGAATTTGTAAATGCCCTCCAAACAAATAGCAAGCAAAGTGCGCAATGCACCGAAGGTCTACGCATGCCACCACACGACGCGCAGAAATAGAAGACTAACTGCTCGTGCGGTGACCAAAGCACGGCTGCGTGAAAGAGAGCGCGAGGACGTTCGTGTGGCTTAGCGAGGAACAGTTTTGTGTGTAAGGTTGTCTTTTCAAGTTATCGGGCACAAGTTTGCCCTGAATAAATATACTTTGCCAAGAGGCGTTCCATATGTTGGTAACACCTGGTGGAGGTGCCGGGTATGTTTCCAAGTCCAGACCCCCCAAAATAGGAGCCATGGAATCAACGCCTGTCCATCAGCGTAAAAGTCGCCGTGTACGAGGTGAGGAGCACGAGTTTGGCCCCTTCTTCAGTTCATCAAGTGCAGCTGACATTGCGAACACCACCGTGATGGTCGCTCAAGCGGCACTGTCTCCGTTTTATATTGTCATGTATTCACCCTGGGTACCAGAGGTCTTTTACGGCAACACTACGAATAGCCGAGGACTGGCTTGCTGCCTACGACCATGTCGCCAGTTTGAATGGTCGGGACGAAGCCAAGAAACTTCGTTTACGTCTACGTGGCACTCCGAGATTTGCGCGTGCGTGATTTGAAAACCAGAAAGCGTTATTGTTGACATGGGACGACTTCCGAAGGAAGCTGCTCATGACCGACCTGAAATTAGGGTAAGAATTTCGTTACCACAATCATATGGTAACTTTGGGACAATAAACCCCACATATCAATCATCAATCAATCATTACCTACCCAAAATTAGACCACAGGAAGAAGCGAGAGGCAGCTCTTCAGGGGAGAAATCAAAGGAACAATGAAAGCGTGGCTACGAATATTGATGAGATGTCGCGGCTCCTCCGCCGATCTGACCCAAACATGGCCGACGAGAAGAAGCTGCGGCACCTGATGCAAGAGGTAAAGGAGGGCATTTTTGTGGGCCTGGTGCGTGATCCTCCGCGGACCATGGCAGAGTTCATATCAACGGCAACGACAATGAAGAGCACACGCAGCAACGTGCACGGCAGTACAACAGGGACGTAAACGTCTGTCGAGCTAGCGTGGTGTCGGAACCCTCACCAACAACATTGGCGTTCTGCGGGAAGTGGTGAGGGCTATCGTGACGGAAGAGCTGCAGAAAATACAACTCACCCAAAGCCCTCCAGCGATGCCTTCACTCGCATGTGTTTTTGGTGTGAAGAAGTGCGACAAGCTATACTTCAACCAAAGCCGCAAGTGCTACCCCGAGCACAACCATAAACTCAACCTGAGTTGTCGTAAGTGCAAGTAGTGCGACGGGACTTTGGACGCAACAAGCTTTGCTAAAGCCGATGTTATGCCCTCGGCATTTTCAAGCGGCACGCCACCGGCCATACAGGACCAGGCCCCATAAAAGCGATATTTGGCGTACAGCAGACCGGCAGCCCCTTTGCTACCACTGCGGAGAGGCACGTCCCTTTATCGATCGCGTCATTAATGTCGAGTGGAACTGTACGGCTTTCCA
>WOVY01015767.1:0-24629 GCA_013436015.1 Rhipicephalus annulatus
CATGTTAGTCTATGGTTCGTCGCTACTGCATTATTCTGGCTAACATGTACACCATCGCATATGCATAGATTCGTGTCTTCTGCTGAGCAGACTTTCGGCTACTTATTCGCTGAGGCATTCACAGTCGTCTGCTCAGCCCGGTGATAACGGTGATAGACAGATGGTCACCAGGGCCTTTGTCAAGCCCTTCTCGCGCTTTTAGCCTTGGCGACCCTCCTTTTTGTCTGGTAAATAAATAAAGTTTGATTTGATTTGATATTCATTTGTTCTTGAAATCAGAAACAAACCATTTAAACTCAGTTGTATTTGTTTCGGTTCATGTGGAATGAAGTTTTTATAACGCATCAAGGAGATACTCCTATTTTCATGTAACGCTATATTCCTGAAGCGTGTTTGCTTAAAAACACGCGTTCATCGATACACATATTTTGTTTGAATAAAAAGATAACTAATATGAATAAAAAATACGACTTTCGTTTACCACATCAGGGTCACGAGTTTACGTCTTATATGCCCTGCAGGACGAAAGCCTCTTAAAATGATTTGCAATTTGCTCTGCCCTGTGATGGCCCCTAATGTATTGAGCACGTACCTGTTTTCTGACTCATCACTGCCCACAGTCAAGTTCTTCATATCTTGTTATGCATCCCGACACTCCAATAACAATATTATATCTGCCGTATTACATGACCTTTCCGACATGTAATGCTATACAATCTAATTATGAGCTTTGTTGACGAAACACAAAATATTCTTGCTTTTTTCTTTCGCTGCTATTAAAATGACTCCACCAGGGCCAAGCACTCATCTACAAACTTGTACACAGCACAGTATAAGCACTCCAAACATGGCTCAAGCGAACCACTAAATTTTTGTTTTCACGAATACTAGCAGCGAATACTAATAATAATGATTTATTCTACTTTCCGACTATAGTATTTTATATTGTAAAACTGCATTTATTTTGCACTGCCATTTTTATGTCCCGTATTGTGCTTTTTGTGCATGGATTAAACTGACTGGCACCTGAATTGAAGCCATTGGCGATTGGATTAAACACGGTGGCACTTGGATTAAAATCACTGGCATGCGGCCTGATTGAGTTGGCGCTTGGATTAAATATTGTTACGGGGAGAAGGCGTCTGAAAATGCCTTTACTTTTGGTAAACAGGCAGGCATACAATATGGAGCTCGGTCTGCACGAGCTCACGCTAAACATCGTCCTCTTTTCTAGAATGTTCATTTGTGGCGCCCCGTAGCATCCCCCCCGGTGGCGAAGGCACCGTCTCGGTGCTTGGTTGGTCTGAGTAAAATCGTTTCAGCCGAGTGACATGAACAACGTCAGAACACGATCCCGCGCTGGTGGCGTTAAGAGGTTCAATTTCATATGTCACGTCGGTGACTGGCGCACCACACGGTACGGACCCGAGTACGGTGAAGTCAGCTTTTCGCACAGGCCAACTCGCCGCGACGGCGTCCAGAGAAGGACTGTGTCACCTTGACTGAAGTGGACATCACGATGGCACGCGTTGTAGACCTGTCGTTGTCGTTCCTGCGAATCGCTCAGACGCCGGCGAGCAATCTCACGTGCCTCTAGAGCTCTAGAAATCACATCGCGGGCATATTCTGACGTGTGGCCAACGGCAGGAAGGAGCGTGTCGAAAGGCAACGTAGGTTCGTCCGTACAGGAGGAAAAATGGCGAGAAACCTGCAGTGTCATGCCGAGACGTATTATAGGCAAATGTTACAAATTGAAGAGCGAAGTCCCAGTCACGATGGTCGGAAGAAACGTACATGGCGATCATGTCCGTGATGGTTCTATTTAGCCGCTCCGTGAGCCCGCTGGTTTGAGGATGATACGCCGTTGTGAACTGGTGCTTTGTAGCGCAAGAGTGCAATATGTCTTGGACAACTTGTGATAAAAAGTAGCGACCCCGATCGGTAAGCAGTTGCCGAGGAGCGCCGTGGTGTAATATGACGTCTTCTAGAAGAAAGTCAGCGACGACGGTCGCACAACTGGTAGGAAGGGCCCGTGTGATGGCATACCGATTGGTGTAATCCGTGGCGACTGCTATCAACTTGTTTCCGCTCGCCAATAAAGGAAACGGTCCTAGTAAGTCAACACCTACCCTATAAAATGGTTCGGATGGGATCTGAATGGGTTGAAGGCGTCCCGCTTTAAGGGTTGCTGGTTTTTTTGCGGTGCTGACAGGATTTGCATGAGGCAACGTAACGGCAGACGAATCGGTAAATACCGGGCCAAAAGAAGCGACGTCGAACGCGGTCATAAGTTCTTGAAACTCCCAGGTGACCAGCTGTCGGAATATCATGCAACTGTGCAAGGACAGTCTGACGCATATGTTGTGGTATGACCAACAGCAGCTCAGGTCCGTCAGGATGCATGCTGTAGCGATATAAGACGCCATCTTGGAGCAGGAACATACGGAGAGACGGAGGAGTTGTGGGACCACTAAGCGAAGGATTATATCTCCGATGTTGCTAAACGTGGAAAGTGCCAAAACGCAAGTAGACTCATCGCTCTCAGAAAGGTCTGCTGGGTCTACTGGATGACGCGACAAGCAATCAGCATTCTCATGGCGGCGACCTGATTTGTAGACAACCGTGTAGGAATATTCCTGTAGCCGTAGAGCCCACTGGCCGAGACGTCCACTAGGATCTTTTAAGGACGACAACCAGCATAAGGCGTGGTGATCAGTGACACCGTGAACGGGCGTCCATACAAATACGGCCGAAATTTCCCACTGCCCAGACGAGTGCGAGGCATTCGCGTTCTGTGATGGAGTAATTTCGCTCTGCTGGCGATAAAAGACGGCTAGCGTATGCAATAACGCGCTCGCAGCCATGCTGTCGTTGTGCCAAAACGGCTCCGATGCCGTGGCCACTGGCGTCGGTACGCACTTCCGTTGGAGCGCATATATCAAAGTGGCCGAGAATCGGTGGCGTCGTAAGTCTACTCGTCAGTTCAACGAATGCTCTGATTTGTTCAGGTCCCCACACAAAAGTCACATTTTTTTTTAGTAGTTCCGTGAGCGGTCGTGCGACGTCAGCGAAATTCCGCACAAATCTACGAAAGTAGAACAAAGGCCCACAAAGCTTCGAACATCGTTCGCAGAGGTCGGCACAGGGAATCTTTGACGGCACGGATTTTCTCAGGATCGGGACGAACACCAGAAGAATCGATAAGGTGTCCAAGGACAGTGAGCTGCCGGCGGCCGAAGTGACATTTCGACGAGTTTAGTTGGAGCCCTGCTTTACGGAAAACCGAAAGAATTGTTGAGAGACGCTCGAGGTGAGTTTCGAAAGTTGGCGAAAAAACAATGACGTCATCAAGGTAGCATAAGCAGATTGACCACTTGAAACCGTGAAGAAGAGCGTCCATCATTCGTTCGAATGTAGCCGGGGCATTGCATAAACGAACGGCATTACTTTGAACTGATAGAGCCCGTCGGGAGTTATAAATGCCGTCTTTTCACGGTCCAGATCATCAACTGATATCTGCCAGTACCCGGAACGAAGGTCGATGGAAGAGAAATAATTTGCGCCACTAAGGCAGTCAAGAGCGTCGTCTATCCGCGGCAGAGGATACACGTCTTTTTTTGTAACCTTGTTAAGATTTCTGTAATCGACACAGAAGCGCCAGCTGTTATCCTTCTTTTTCACAAGCACAACGGGCGAAGCCCAAGGACTTGAAGATTCAATGATGTCTTGGGCAAGCATCTTGTCGACTTCTTGCTGGATCACGTGGCGCTCGGTGGAGGAAACTCGATAGGGTCGCTGGTGTACTGGATTTGCATCACCGGTGTTGATCCGATGTTTTACGACGGTCGTTTGACCTAGGGGTCGGTCGCAGAGATGAAAGACGTCTTCATACGACGCAAGAAGGCCACGAAGCGCAGACACATGCTCGGCCGGGAGATCAGAGGCAATCATTCCGGTTATGCAGTCTAGTGTACTGCGCGACTGAATACTTGCAGATGACGGTGCATCTCTCTGTAAGGCTGATATGTGGTAGTCGCCGGCCGGGGCAAGGGTTGCAAGGGATATTCCTCGTGGCAGCACTTCAGAGCAAAGTCCAATTCACAATAGGGAGACATGCTACGTTGTTCTTCATTGTGATGATGGTGTGGGGGAACGCAACATTGAGCGAACAGAGTACTGTAGGATTAGGTGAAATGACATAATCGCCGTCAGCCACAGGTGGATCAGAAGAGACGTCGATATACGTCACAGCTCGACAAGATAGGCGAACAAAGTCGGCGGAGCATAGCTTTGGCGGCGCAAGATCAGGAGGGTCAACGGCGTGTGGTAGACGAGCTGAACAACACCAGCAGAACAGTCAATTGGGGCGGAATGCTCCGACAGAAAATCGAGTCCCAATATGATGTCATGTGGGCAGTGGTCCAGTACGTAAAACAGAACAGTGGTATGACGTCCAGCAACAGTGACACGGGCGGCACACATCCCGGTGACCGCTGGTGTTGCACCATCAGCTACTCGGACAAGAGTGATCGGAGCAGGAGTGAGCACTTTCTTGAGTCGAGCACAAAGGCTGGAGTTCATGACTGATATGTGAGCGCCGGTGTCAATGAATGCTGCCACAGAAGTACCGTCAACATTTACTTTAATCAAGTTGTTGTGTCCGGGTATCGTGTGTAGAGGAATTTCGGGTCGGGTCGTCGAAGCAGGCTCACCTCTAGGAGCTGCGCCCGTCAGTTTTCCGAGGACTGGTGGTAGGAGGGCGAGGGGGAGCGACGTCGGTTAGTTGAGCGGGACATGCGTCCAGAGGGCGACGGAGAGCGGCTTGGTTGGGCGGGCCTGGATGGCGAAGCATCATCTTGTGCCGTGTAGATCGGCATCCGAGAGCCAGCTGGGGTGCGTCGGTAGTTGGCATAATGCGACCATGGCTGCCAACCCCAGGAAGTGCGGCAATGACGTGAAATATGGCCCACTCGTCCACAGTTGAAGCAGATCGGCCTGTCATCGGAAGTTCGCCATTCTGCCGGGTTCCGGTAACGTGGGCGGTTGTTCGGTCCGCGCGACATATTAGGTGTACTGGGCAGTCGGTAGTCAGGTCGGTTTAACGGGGCATAGCGTCTGAAGTCCGGTGTTGGCCAGTTCCTGGAGTACGACACTCTTGATTAAAGAAATCGTGGCGCGAGAGTCGTCAGGGGCCTGGACTTGGTCAGACAAAGGAGATGCTGCCTCGATTTCGTGGCGCACGATGCGCACGATATTGTCGGAAGCAGCAGGGGCTGGTGCCAAACGGGCGTCCTCGTAGGTTGATGTTGCAGCCGTGTTGGGAAGACGCGAAAAGTGTGGAGTGATACGGCGACTTTTCGCGTCTTCGAAGCGTCGGCATTCATTAATAACGTCGTCTACGGTCGATGAGTTTCGATATACGAGGAGATTGAAAGCGTCATCGGCGATTCCTTTGAGGATGTGCGCGACCTTTTCAGATTCCGGCATCTTGTCATCAACCTTCCGGCAGAGGGCGAGCACATGCTGTATGTATGTGACGTACGACTCGGTGCCGGACTGGAGTCGGGACGCTAGTTCTTTCTGCGCAGCACGACGACGCCCGATGGGCTTGCGAAGAGATCGATGAGTTTCTGCTTACAGATGTCCCAACTCGTGATATTATCCTCGTGGTTGGAAAACCAAACTTTAGCTGTACCATCAAGGTAGAAAATAATATTGGCCAACATGAGCGTCGGATCCCAGTTGTAAAGAGCGCTTACCCTTTCGTACAGCTGGAGCCATTCCTCCACGTCAGTACTGTCACTGCCCGAAAATGTGCCTGGGTCACGCGGTTGAGTCAGGACGACGGTGCGGTTAGTAGCAGCTGGATGCGGTGCTGTTGGTTGCTGCGTAGTTGGACGAAGCACGCTTGGGGTAGTCTCCGAAGAATCCTCGTGTTCGTCTTGATGAGGCATCGCACAGGCAGTCAAGGAACGTCCGCTGCGTAGAATCGTCGTGGTGTTGACTGTGGGAAGACCCGCACTCTCCACCAAAATGTTACGGGGAGAAGGCGTCTGAAAAATGCCTTTACTTTTGGTAAACAGGCAGGCATACAATATGGAGCCCGGTCTGCACGAGCTCGCGCTAAACATCAGCCTCTTTACTAGAATGTTCATTTGTGGCGCCCCGTAGCAATATGTTGGGGCTTGGATTAACTGTTTGGCACATGTATTAAAGAGGATGGCGCTCAGATTATTTCAACGACGTGCAGATTATCTAAGCTGCCACTTGGATGAAAGTGAGTGGGAAAACCTTGCAGTTTCCTATGGAACTTCTCTAACTACTTTTGAAGACATTTCTGAATTTGCATAGTGTAAGTAATGGCACAATAGCAAATAGCCCCATTAAGCTGGACAAAAAAAAATTGTACCAGGACAGAAATTATTTGTGACAAAAACAAAAGTAAATATTACTGCACAGACTAAGCCACAGGAGAGGGCCTTTGTGGTCCTTGCGGGCATTTATAGAAATCACCTACATGTTCTCATCATCATCATACATTTGGCTATGAATTCTAATCTTTCCCATGTGACACCATCATTGTGGGTGAAGTGTGCCTGTTCTGTGCATTTCACTCAGGCTAGATAAGCGTTTCTCCAGCTAAAACATGTGCCCACACCATAGGTCGGCATAGCTTGTGGAACTCTCTCAGGCTCATTCATGAAATATATCAGTCTGTTCAATTTGCCTGCACCACATGAACCAGTTCACGATGTTCTGCGCCTTGCCATTCGTTTCATTCGTTCAGCGGTGCAGCATTGACAACCTCTGAAACCTGCCATTCATTTCAAAGGTGCAGAAGAGATACAGCGCTGGTTCACAATTTTCCCGCCCCTCCCCACTGACAGTGCCGGCTTGGTGCAGCCGCGCGTGCAGCTGAGCAAACGATGCAATACTTTGGTGTAGGCACCGTACCTGCCTCCACTAACACGATGTGTTTTTGCAAAGAAGTTTGTGCCTCATAAACTGTATGCATAATCATTTTGCCATCGGTCAGTGTTAGCTTAATGGTGTTAACTAAGTGAACAGAAATAAGGCCTGCATCAGCACATCATCATTTGTTTTGGGTGTTGCACTGTGCCTGCACCACTGAACTTGCGCTCCACAATTTCTGAACTTTGCATGCACAGCCGTGAACCGGTTTCAATTGGTGCAGATAAATCAAATGCACCTTGTATATTGAACTTTCGACTCATTGTACTCAGACTCACAAAAATTTTTCTGAGCTGAACTCACTCAAACTCTCGTTCACACATATTTATTTATTTAACAATACTGTAAGCCTTTGTACAGGCCCATACAGGTTCTTAAGCCGGACTCACTCAGACTCAAACTCACCAAAACATTACTCAACCTAACACCGCACACCCTCAGCCTCAGACTCATGGCTGGACCTGAGTCTGAGTGAGTACTACTCAGTCAACTCATGAGTTCATCAGCTTGGAATTAGCTTCTTTGATGGTGGTGTTAATGCTCTTTAACACCAATATCTGATGTAATCGGTGCTCTTCTTGATGCCGCTTCACACAGCATCTTCGAAAACGAGTTCCGAGTGCTTCCAAACCAGTAATGTCATTTTCTTGGAGGAGATGATAATATGATAGTCAAGAAATTCTCTGGAAGAGTTAGTTTGGGACTGTCAAGCACCCCGTTGTATAATTCAAACATCTAATTAATAAATATTGAAACGGTGTATGAAAACACTGCTTTGGAATACTATGAATAGATGTGAGTATAAATGTGAATCTAGGTAAGGCTGAGTAATGCTGAAAATGTCTAGGTGGAACCTCAAGTCGGCAAAAGAAAGTGGAACTCACTCAAGAAATATATTTTGTGCTTTAGACTCACTCGGACTCAGACTTTCCAAAATTTTGCTTAGCCGAACCCGCTCGGACTCACACTCACTAAAATTTTCTTCAAACAAACTCTCTCGCTTCGACTCACAAAAATATTGCTTATCCAGACTCAGACTCATAATGTGAGTCTGAGTGAGTCCGTGTGAGTTGGCCAATGAGTTAGTTCGTCGACCTATTGTCCGCACTCTCTCCTCTTTTTAAAATACTGGTAACAGATGCAAACTTACACCTGTCTTTAACCTTGAAACTTACCATAAATGTTACTGCTCTTTATAGTTTATGAAAAAGCAAATATCGAACTCAAATTCAATAGAAAATTATTAGCCAAGGCTATTTATATTTTTAGGTTCACCCACGAAAAATGTTCTCACAACATCCACGACTTTTCTATGCCTTTATAACTATGGACAGCTTTCAACTTTATTGCATTGTCTGCCAGGCCCCACAGGTACTCATGAGTGACAATTCGAGTGCTGACAAGGCCGCCTTGCAGCAGACATGGCCGTCAGCAAGGCAGCTTTTGTGCCAATTTCATGTGGCACAAGCGGAGTGGCGCTGGCTGACGACATCTCACAACTCTGTTGACAAAGACCAGAGGAGACGATTCATGTCTGCCTTCCAACTGGCAAGTTTTTTTGCAATCTTGTAGTAACTCTAGCTCTAAGATACGAGGTGCATTTGTTGCATCTGCACTTAGTGAACAAATTCACAATGGTCTGCTATTCTGGCATTCGTTTCGTGTTTCCAAGATGATGGCGCTGGCATTGCAGCATAGGTGTAAAAAAGCACAGCTGTCATGCAAGGCTAGTTCATGAATTACCTTCACTTCCTCCTGATATAATTTGGAGTGTATGCCGCACAAGATGCCCTAATCTGCAGATGACAACGCTGACAGCATTTGTGTCCATTTTAATCACATTTAAAAAGTACACCAGTAAAGGTCTGGTGGGTTCAAATTATTTCAAATGCCATAAATTCATCATCATCATTATCATCATCATCATCAGCCCGACTACATCCACTGCAGGACAAAGGCCTCTCCCATATTCCGCCAGTTAACCCGGTCCTGTGCTTGCTGCTGCCAATTTATACCCGCAAACTTCTTAATCTCATCCTGCCCACCTAACCTTCTGTCTTGTACAAATTAGGCTTGTACGAATATTCAAATGCTTTGAATATTCAAACGAATAATGCAGTAATCAAATTTGCTTTGAATCGAAGTTAAATTGTTGAAAATTTTGAATTATTCGAAACGAACAAAATAGGTGTATATTAATCCACATGTAACACTCTGTAAAGGTGGTTTCACGGCAGTGGAGGGATGCTAAACCATGAAAGCACTTACCCAAGCATATTAGACCACAAGTAAAAGTGGTTTCAATGCAGTGAATTGGTGCTAAGCCATCAAAACACGTAATCAAGAGAAATTCGCACTGCAGCAAAGCCCCACTTCAAGGTTTTAATAAAGAATCGATTCTGCTTTTTTTCGTTTTCAGTTTAAAAGCTCGTTACACAGATTTATATGCTCTAAGTAAAAAAAAATTAAAACGCAGCATATTTTACTGGCTATTACTTGGACTGTACCAAAAGTCGAATGCTGCTACAATTCAAAGTTGTTGCCACTTCCTTTGATGAAAAAAAGAAAGGCCTTTGCATAGGCCCTGTTTCAATTTTTAAAGATCTGTGCAATGGCCTTTGCATAGGCCCTGTTTCAATTTTTAAAGATCTGTGCAAGTTTGTTGGTCATGACAAATATGCCCCTTTTTGTTTATAATATGCAATATATATACTATTACAATTCAATTAGAAATTATTCGACCAAAATCACTATTCGCTTCGAATTCACTTCGAACCTAAAATTCCCTATTCGCACAAGCGTACAGAAAATATCAGCAGCATCAACTTTTATGGACCATTGCTTGGCAATTCGTAGAGCAGACCGCGACAATCAATTTCCAGATTACAGCGCTGCGCACCGTGCACAGCCTCCATAATTCCCGCGCTCCTTTCCTACACCTGACCAGTCCTCCTTTCATGCGCAGTGACACAAATTCGCCGATCGGCGACTTGACGAAGCACGCAGCTCATCGATTGGGTTAAACCAGTCACGACGGCAGGCTGCTTTTTTTTTCCTCCCTTTGAAAGAGAAGGGTGGCGAGACCGCGCGAAAATTTGAAACTAGCTGAAACCAATGTTCTAACCCCTGTGAATTCCTTAATAAAGCATTCGCAAAATCCTTGAGGCAGCATGTTCACGGAGCAAAGGTGTACATATTTTTGATTTTTGGTCCTTGGGGGTTGTTTACTGGCCCTTTGAACTCGGGCAAGCATGTGCAGATCACAAAGTGACTTCAATGCAGACAGTGAAGCAGGCTAATGAATCTGCATTATGGTGCAGTTTAAAAAAAAGTGAAATATGCAAATACGAGTACCTCATTGAAAAATTTCCTGCTGTCTGCAGGTCATGTATGCAGACACAGCAGAAAAACTTGAAGCTACCACTGCCAAACTGAAGGCCCTACAACATGATGCCTTCGTGTCTAGAGTTCTGACATTCTTGCGCCGACAAGAAGAGTCGGTGCAGCTCTACCGTTTGGACGTGTTGACAAGGGGCCACAACACCAACAATTTTGCGGAGGCAACCATACGCGTGCTCAAAGACATTATCCTGAACAGAGTCGAAGCATTTAATGCAGTCGCGCTCGTAGACTCGGCGGCTCTGGTGTGGGAGAAATACTTTGAAAGCCGTATCCTCCGCACGCCTACAGCCGTGTTGCAGCCCATCAACAGCTGTACAAGCGGCTGCTGTCGAGAATGCTGAAAGACACAGCCGAGGCCATCCAAGTGGTAGGCCAGGGACAGTACATTGTGCCTAGTGCCACCCACCCCAGCTCCAGTTATGAAGTCTACGCAGACATAGGATTATGTCACTTGTCTCTTCGGTAAACAAGGTGCATTTTGTAAGCACCAGGCTTTGGTGCAGAAAAAGTACGGAGGACTGTTTCCAAATGCTCCGGCACTGAGTACTGACGACCGCTACCAACTGGGACAACTGGCCCGGGGCGAGAAGTGTCCCCCCAGGATATTTTTCGAACCCTTCCAAGAGGAGGAGCCCAGCAGTAGTGCCAGAACCACGGAAGGTACCAGTGCCCCGCAGGAGGAGCCAGACGAACTCCAACCAATGCAAGGCACCAGCACGCAAGAGGCCACACACGTCGCTCCTGTACCATCGGTGCCTGATGCAGCCCAACTTGCCCAGGTAGGACAAGCCCCTTGAAAGGGCCCTGAAATACTTTTCAATTAAACATAGGGAATGCTACTGAACAGTAGTCAAGACTTCTTTTATTCCTGTGCACTTAATATTGTGCTCCACCGCACTAACGAATTTACAATTTCATATTGGTGGATGTCATCATTCTGAGGGCGATTTCAAGATTTCAACACACCGGTGTCGTATTGTTCCACGTTTGGGACTACAGGTCACCAATTGTTGGTATTAGCATCACTTCCACTAACAGAATAGTCAAAAACAGGTTACAGGAAAAACTTAACTTAAACTGACTCCTCAGCTTGAACTTTATTCTCGAGCAGTTGTCTGCAGTTAGAGAGGAGCAAAATAAATGTGCAGTGCTTGTTGGTGTGCTGTACACGTGAAGTATATTTCATCACTTTTGGTGCAGGCCCAAGAACATGCATATGAGTTCCTGGAGGTCCAGTTGCGGCGTGTGCATTCTACGAATGTACACAATCCAGCTTACCTTGATATCGTGAAGAACCTTGGAGAGGAGCTTGCTCGTGTTCACAACAGCAGCGATGGGACAGGACTGATGCTGGCACTCAAGGCTACCGCTGCAGCAAGACGTCGCCGGGCCCGTCACATAAGGGTGCAACCGACCAACACTGCTAGGCGTAGGCCAGGGCTTACAAGGGGGTCCAAGAGGGTCCCTACAGGGCGCCCAGCAGTTGAGCCAGCTGCCAAGAGAGCAAAGAAGAGGCCCCATTCTTTGAGCCACAGCATAGAGAAAAATGTGCCTGGTGCAAGGCTGCACTGAATGGCAGCTGCCTCCCACCAACTGGGGCGCACGACAGTTCTAGGCACAGAGCCAACTTAGTTTGAAACATAATTTCTAGTGTTTTATGAGGCGAAACGATGATATGATTGTGAAGCACACCGCAGTGGGACAACTGATGATATGTGGTGTTTAACGACCCAAAACCACCATATGATTATGAGAGACGCCGTAGTGAAGGGCTCCGGAAATTTCGACCACCTGGGTTTTTTAACGAGCTCCCAAATCTGGGCACACTGGCCTACACCATTTCCGCCTCCATCGAAAATGTAGTCACCACAGCCGAGATTCAATCCCACTGCCTGCGGGTCAGCAGCCAAGTATTTTAGGCACTAGACCACCGCGACGGGGCCCACAGTGGGTGACTTCCGATCAAATTAGGCCATGTGGGATTCTTTAAAGTGCACCTAAATCTAAGCGAAGGAGCAGCTCATCGCCACCGCTGCACTTGATGCTTCATCTTTGATTGAACCAAAGTGAGAACGACTCCTCGCATTAGCTGTAATATCATAACCTTACAATTGGTCACCATAGCCACAGGCAGAAGCATTTGGCTCTGCACTACTACTTCAGTATCATGCATACAGCCTTGTCAAAGCTGATGTTAAAGAATGCTGCCCACTAATCCCACTAGTCCCTTGGATCCACCAGGTGTGGCCCTTACAAGTCACAATCAGATACTTATCAATGTTGTGCAGTAACATTGTGCCATTCCACCATGAGTGACTTTTGTTTCGCCTTACCGTCAGGAGTTGTGAGGTCTCCAATTGCGTTTTTTGAGTGGCGGGGGGGTTAATGTCCCAAAACCACGACACTGACAGTATTGTTATGTGCCGCTTACCTAGAAACCGAAGAAGTGAGAAGACTAGGTGGTGCCTGTCCTGGCCATCGTGGTTGTTTTTACTTGCAGTACTGTTACTGTGAATATTGTAAATACACTCGTTTTCTGTCATCTCTCCGTAACATCTTTGGTGGAGGTGCTGGGCACATCAGGAGCACACAACGGAACTTCGCAGCGGGCGTATTCTTGGACAGTCCATCATGCCGGCAGACAATTCTGCTGATCCAGCCCCCGCTATGCCGAATGCACCCAGTCACATTGTCGTGACCCACCTCTGAGACCCAGGCCCCTTCTGCAGGACTGATAACGGTCACGTAGAGAAGTGGCTGGCCAACTAAGAGTGCAGCAGCAAGAACCAATCGCTGGGATTCGACATTGATGCTTGCAAACGTCAGGTACTACCCCAGGGGTAGGGCAGTGTGTAGTTCGACACACACGAGGAGAATTTAAACGTACGTAACAAAAAAAAGACGTATGTAAACAAAAAAATGAAACACCTTTTTGAAAAACCCATTGCACGCCAAGAGAAAGAACTCTCATGCCGTGCCCAAACCTCAAAGGAGCTGCACATGGTTTACATACAAGATGTTTTAGCCTTGTGCAGGCAAATTGATAGTCAAATGGCCGAAGCCAACAAAGTCACCCACATTAATGAAGGCATCGCTCACGACGCCCTTCACTTGCTCGTATACAAAGACTGCTCCACCATTTATGACATTATCAGGGAGTGCTGAAGTTTCAAAGAAGCAAAAAGATAACATGTTACGCAGCAATTTGTTCAGCTCCTTAACACTGCGCCACGTCGTCGTGCAACGACGTCTAGATCCAGCCGCCGCCCTGTACCAAAAACTTCCTGCGTCTCGTGCGGCGTAATATCGAGGCAGCAACTTCATCTGCTCCCCAGGCTAATTCTCACGAGGAGGCCCGCCCGACAGTGTAATTAATTCAGACCGCCGTGCGCGAAGAACTGGCGAATGCAGGCATCCAGCCTGTATGTGCCAAAAGTCGTTCTACGTCAGCCCTGCTCCATACTACCAGCCACAACTGACTTATTCCAGGTACCATGATTAGAACCAGTGGCGCACGCGAGATGACGGGTCGATATGCTTCAACTGCAATGGCCGCCGGTCACATTTCCCTCTATTGTCGCTATCGTCGGCCATCGTCTCCTCGTGCACCATACCGTCCAGACGACACTTCATCCTCCCCTTTGCACGGCAATCCACTGAACACTAATGCCCGAACATCGACCCCACATCATGACCCGTCGCAGTCTCCCCAGACCCAACGACTTTCTCGGTTGCTTATGTCACGTTGCTCCCCCTCGCCGTCCCTCCTCGGGAAAACAGACCAGTGCAGCTCCCGGAAGGTGATGCTGCCTTGACTGATCGACTCGGAAATCCTCTGTTAAATCTGGCATCTCGACAAAAGCTTATGGATGTAGATGTAGAGGGCATGCCTATTTCAGTGCTCATCCACACAAGGGCCCAATCATCATTCGTGAGTGGTCACCTTTCTCGTTGTCTTCGTGAAGTCGTTACATGCGCCTCATCACCTGTTGTTCGCGTAGCCAATAGCCGTACACCTACCGTCCTTTGAATGTGCTTTGCGCATGTGAGCTTCGATGATCACAACACCTCAGTTCTCTCTGCTGTTCTGGACGTTGCTCCTTGGACGTTCTACTGACGCGAAGATTAGTTTTGCCTCACTATCTTGTGACTGTTTCTGCGAAAAACTTTTGCAGACCTGTCCTGAACTTTGGATGCTGCGCACAACTGCACGTTGCTCCTTGGACGTTCTACTGACGCGAAGATTAGTTTTGCCTCACTATCTTGTGACTGTTTCTGCGAACAACTTTTGCAGACCTGTCCTGAACTTTGGATGCTGCGCACAACTGCTTCCTGAAAGTATCTCGCTGGGCACAATATCACCTTAGGACGCAAACAACCCTGTTGCTCTGGCCATTGATGCCCCACAGTCGCCTCCAGGCAGCCCTGCTGCTGGCCCGACACCTGATGACACATTCGAAAACATGATTTCCCCGGACCCTGACCCTTCTAAAAGCCAGGACCTACGCCTTTCCTAAGAGTCATACCGCGACTTTTGATGTCGCTTCACCCAAACTTGGACAAACTATCTAGTGAGGCATCGAATTGACAACGCAGACGCAACACCCATTCATCGACACACTTAGCATGTCTCGGCGACCGAGCGCAGCATCAAACTGAAGTTGATGAAATACTCGCTAAGGACATCATGGAGCCATTTTCAAGCCCTTGAGCGTCGCCCCGTGGTATTTGTAAAAAACAAAGACAACACCTGGCAGTTCTGCGTCGACTGGCATTTCACCGGCACTTCAACAAAATCAAAAAATACTTCTGCCCATTGCTGCAAACAGACGACGCCATTGATTCTCTTTTGGTGCACGTACTTTTCTTCCATCGACCTTCGTTTGGGCTATTGACAAATAGCTGTCGATGAAAATGATTGGGAGTTAAGTCATGCCCTTTAGGTTGTGTAATGCACCAGCAACATTTGGAGCGTGTGATGGACTCTCTACTGAGGGATTTCCAAGTGGTCCACATGCCTCTCTGCTGCCTGGACGTTATCGTAGTCTTCTCCCCTTACATTCACCAGTCACCTGCAAAACTTGTCGGCTATATTGCAACTCTTTCACATTGCTGATTTTCAACTCAACTCTTCAAAATGCTGCTTTTGGCGCCTGGAGATTACCGTGCTTGGCCATCTTGTTGACGCTGCAAGTAAACAAGCTGATCCAGCAAAAATATGCGCCGTCATCAACTTCCTTATTACACGTTCTTCCAAAGAGGTTCGCTCGTTTTTTTGGCTCGTGCTTCATCCAATGTGCTCCAAAAAAAACCTTTTCGGAAAGCCCGTTGCAGACCAACATAAAGAACTCTCGTGCCGTGCCCGAACCTCAACGGAGCCGTACATGGTTTACCTACAAGATGCGTTAGTCTTGTGCAACATATACGTCGTAACACGAAGCAGCTGGCTGTTCGCCTTTATTTTATTTGACTGAAATCCAATGTTGCCTATGGACACCAATGATGCCTCCTTCAACATGCCCACCCACTGAATACGCTCAATAAGCTATAGCCCATGCCGACCATACACGTCAACTTGTGTGCATTCGGCTAACCTACTCGCAAACGGGCCAACAATTTCGTTACGAGAGCAGTCATATAAACACTCACTTTCTTCCAGGATTTCTGTGCTGTAGTCTCCAGCACGCTGTATTGGGCTTTTTACAAAGCTACTGTTCCCGCCCTCCGAACCGTACCCTGTGCACCGCCAAGTGACCGACGTGACATAAGAAATTGAATTGTCTTTGTGCTCGTCGACTCACCTTGTACCAACATCGTTTACGTTGTACGTCTGAAGCCATGTCATACACCAGGCTGCCGCAACGCACATGTATAATAACCACCACTATACCGTCTTTCTCTGACTGCACCGAGTTGGTGCCTTCACCGCCGGAGGGTAACGTTATGTGCCCCTCACATGGAGAGGACGAAAAAGTGAAGGACTAGGTGGTGCCTGCTCCGCTATCCGAGTTGTTTTACCCGCATTACTGTGACTGTAAATATTGTAAATATACCTGTTTTCTGTCATCTACCAGTAACAATATCATTTATGAAACACCCGTTGGGGCACAGACATACTTTTGGAGAAGGTTTTTGGGCTATGATTCTATTTCGGGCCTTACAAGGTTTTACAGCGAATTACTGAAGTACCCTACGAGGTTCTCCAGAAAGCACCTCAAGAAACTGCTATCAGCTTCCAGAAAGTGTAGTCGCGCGCGTTTCTAGACTTTAAACGTACTTTTCTTGCTCCGACTCGTCTAATTAACAGCATTACAGTGTATTGACAACTTAGCATGGTTTCTTTTAATTCACCCTCTCCATTTTGTTGTTTGCTGTTTACTCTTATTTGATACCTTGCTTGATAGCGGCCAATCGAGCTATTTTGTGTTGTGACACGCCGTCCCATTGTATAGTGCACTCATCCTTTTCTTTCATTCCAATGTGCTGCATCGAGACTGCTACCGCGGCCGGGTTTTCAATGCCGTAACCTGCAGGTCACCACTAGATGTGGTGGGTTGGTCCTCAGTGCTGTCGGCCCACATCACTCAATGTATAAAATGGTACCAGAACACCACTTGTCACCACCAAGTTCCCTGCAATGCACACTTATGTGTTAACCCGACAAAACACCTGTGCTGTCAGCAATAGTATGCCCTTCTGTGAACACCACATCATTTAGTGCACCATTACATGATGGCCAACTACCGAGGCCACATTTTTAGTACCGATGTGCCACTTGCATTTTCAATTTTAGCTCAAAACAACAGAGCCCTACTCTAGTCTCAAGATGGCTGAGCCTAAGTGCTGTATAGTGCTTTCTGGTCAACAGAAAGTCAAATTGATATTGCTTGTGTATGCACCATGTTTCATCTGTGTACTTTACACACATTGGCATGACAGCATCGTGTCGACAGTGTCCCATTTAATATACGTGCCTGCTATGCCGCTTCCGCTAAAATTCTAACAAAGACTTTGTGCTTTTTGAATCACATACTTCTTTGCAGACTGGTTGGTTTCATACTTGAAAACTCGGCTTGCAATGCAAGCTGAAGGAAAAACGAGAAGGGGGACAGGAAAGAGTACACTCTTTCCTGTCTCCCTTCTCGTTTTTCCTACAGCTTGCACTGCAAGCAGAGTTCATTTTGCTTTTCAAAGTTATTACCATGACTATTCATACATGAACTCACCAATGTATACATTCACGTATGCCTATGCTTGGACGCATAAAGTGTTATCTTGTTGTGCCATTCTCCTGTAAATACCTTCAGTGTTCTCTCATGGGACCGTTTTCATAATAATAAATTATTAACCTCATGTATTGCATATTTATTTTTGCATGGTTATATGGTTACAACCGTTGGCAGCTGTGATTTGAGTAAGCTTCGCCCTAATACATTCTTTTATTGAAAAAGCTCTCAAAGGAGACATCATGCAGAGTAGAGCCGCATGGAGTGAACTCGACAGTTTCATAGAGAAGGGTGGCAGATTATTTTCAGATCACATAATAACACGGGGGCGAAAAAAAAAAAAGCGACAACCACAAACGGGCGAGGATAACTGCGAGTCTAACTTGCCTTCACCTGAACACGGGGCCGTATTGCAAGTGAAGCCATGAAAAAAAAAAAACATCCGCGAAGAGCTCTCCAATAAGTTTAATTCTTTTGTCTTAAATTAGTTCGACTAAAGACAATGTCTTGAGGCTGCATGCTTTCCTTTTAGCTTCGACAGTGTGGTAGTGACGCACGACAAAGTTTTGCGCGCGGCTTTCAGGATTTTACGATCGCACGCATGTATCACCACTACATTTCTGTCCTTGCTGCCCGAGCTCAGTTCGTAGCCTTATTTAAAACGACAGTATCGGAAACGCGCTTTCAATAACAGCATGCTGGGAATCAACAAAAACTCGCCAAGTGGAGTGCAGTAATCTCCGGTGTGGCGTTTTCGCAGCAGGCCTAGGTGTATCAGGCGCAGTCAGTCGACTCGGCTTCAATGCATCCTGAACGGCGCGGCTTTGCGACTCGGCAGTGAAAGGCTTTCTTCATGAGTATCCAACTCGGCGTAGGGCGTTCGTTCAGTGGGAGGTGGGCGCACAAGCTTCTTTCGCGAGTATCCTACTCGGCGCAGGGCTTCCTTCCGAGCACTTGGCAACAGGCGTGGTGGTGGTAGTGGTTAGAAGAGGAGAAAAGGCACCTAATTCTGCAACCTGGTCGGAAACACGGCGCAGTGCCTCAGGCGTAGTGGCGACTCGGCTTCATTGCGTTCCTGAATGGCGCGGCTTTCGGCAGTCAGAGGTGGGGGCACACGCTTTATTCACGAGTATTTAACTCAGCGCAGCGCGTTCGGTCAGACGAACCGCACACGATTACTTCGCGAGCAATCCAGGGCCATATGCCTTGGCAGGGCTTTCCTTTGAGAGCAAGGCCCCCGCTGGTGCAGCAGCCTCCCGGCAACGCTATGCGAAAGTGCGGGGAGCGACAGCGCGATGACACGACGATAGTTATAGCGCGAGAACAAACGACGACAAGAAGGACACAGTTAGGCCGACGGAAATGCATAGCCTCCAAGAGCGCTGAGCCGCGGTGCATTGTGGGGGGCTTTATCCGGTGCATTGTTCATGACCTACTACACTCCTGACCTGTTCAGATAGCGGGGTTCCTATGGGAGCGCGTGTCCCCGCTCTCGTTCAACCGCTCACCATTGGTGGCGCTACCTATAACCTGTTTCGTCTGTTTCTTTACGGTTGTTTTGTAGGCGCTGGTATAAGAATGCCTGCATTCTGTAGTGAACTGGCGGCATATATGTGACTATTTTCTTCCCATACATTGCTGGTTAAGCAAGGTGTTCAGAGCGCTTGAGTATTTATAGCACACTGGTTGACAAACGTGGGAACCCGTAGATTTACACGATGTAGGGCAGCCTATGCGTGGTAGCGTGCATTTTATTGCAAAAAATTCTGAATGTCTTTTAGTATTATTATTTCTGAATAATTCTAAATTTGGATCATAAATACGCACTACGAGTGCTTTGTTGGTCAAAATTTGACCACAAAGAGTGAAGATGACGTCAGCGAGCAGGTGCTGACTAGCGGCCACGCCGCTCGTAGGTGACGGCCCTAGCGGCAGAAGGTATGAACTAGAACGTGGGCGCTGGAAGAGGTGCTCTCTGGGCAGGTCAGGAGTGTAGTAGGTCATGGCATTGTTGGGGGCCCAGTTCCGCCGCGTTCGCGGCGTAACTGGGCCCCCAACCTCTGACGTCAGTGCGCAGCCTGTCGGCCTTGAAATTAGGTCGGTCGTTGATTTGACGCTTTTGACGCGTAGACGCGAGCATACGCGTGCCAGTGGTTGGCACTTTACACCGTGACCCGCACCAATCTAAACCGGTTCACGGTTGGGCACGCAAAGTTCAAAACGCCTTGCGCAGCGAGAGTTTAGTGGTGCAGGCCTTATTTATGTTCGCTTAGTTTACAACGTTTTAATAATAATATGTGGGGTTTTAGCTAACACTGACTGATGGCAACCGCACATGCGTACAGTTTATGAGGCGCAAACATCTTGGCAAAATACATCGCGTAAGTGTTCGGCAGTTTCCTCCTCCTCTCCGCCGCACTGCATACTGTGTCTACCCCTTTGTATTTGGCCTGATAAGTCTTGGTTTGCAATACTCCCGTTTTTGCTCTAAACAGTAAAAAAACTACCCCGATAATTATCATAGATCCTTTCCGTGGCAATTTCCTGCTCAAAAAGTTCAATAGAAATATTGTCGGCTGTGAGCGTTACCTGGCAGCCGCTTTAAACTCTTGACCCCTTCGAGATTAAAGCAATGCCCTGTCTTC
The DNA here is from genome assembly GCA_013436015.1 of Rhipicephalus annulatus. Classification (NCBI taxonomy): domain Eukaryota; kingdom Metazoa; phylum Arthropoda; class Arachnida; order Ixodida; family Ixodidae; genus Rhipicephalus; species Rhipicephalus annulatus. The sequence continues at coordinate 20,246 of WOVY01015767.1, forward strand.
TGCCGTCTCAGAGCCTGGAGGCAACACGACGTGTGTTTGGGCGTGGGCGTGTGTTTGTGATGACGTCATTTCCAAATCGAGCAAAAGTAGTTGGATGGATGGTTGATGGATATGGCTGTACCCTTAGATCGGGCGGTGGCTAGCGCCATTAAGCCGTAATAATTAATGAATAAAAACTATATTTATTTTTTTTCTTAAAAAGTTAGTTTGAGGATTCGTACTTTGCAGTGAAGAGTTTAATTTTCAGTCGTGCCTTGACTTTAGCCACCAATCAGATAACCTCCTTCAGGTTAAGTCTACCCGCTTAATGTCTATTTGCCCTCCCAGTCCCTAAACCCCAGTGCTTTGAAAAACTCTGCGCCATCATCCTGCGTCATCATCCTGTGTTCTGTAAAGGGTGAAGCCCTTTACAGAACAGGTAAATATTTCCATTCCAGTTGTAGCAGTCATAACTGATTCACTATCAGTGTGCTCTTCTCTGTCCGCATCTGGTCACTCACCTATAGTGAAACTTTTTAAATCGTTGATCCCCTGTCATCTCCGAAGTATTCATTTAATCTGGACACCAGGGCACAAAGGTTTGTTGTTAAACGAAATAGCTGATTCTCTTGCGAAGGCATCCCTTTCGACACCAATTATTCCTATTTTCCCTCATACAGTATACATTACGGTGGCGCGATTTCACACACTTAAAATCAGGCAAAATTTATCTGACCCTGCACTGTCGGCTTCTCCAGAGTACAACACTTGTTATTTCCCTGGCGCAGTGAACTGACTAAATCAAGGATGATGGAAGTTGTCATCACGAATTTCGTTGCCGCGTTACCTCCCTCAATTTTTACTTGCATAGATCAGGCATATTGAATTCCCCTATGTGCATTTACTGTAATCAAGAGGAAACGATCAGTCATTTTTTTATTACATTGTCGCCGTTTCGATTTATTCAGGCAAAGCATACTAGCACCACCTCTTCAAAGACTGGGCTTGCAACTATCACAACCTGATCTTCTTTCATTTGGAGCCTCTACACTGGGTTTCAGCCACAGGGATGTTTTATTCGCCGTTCAAGAATACATCACTGCGACTAAACGATTTTCTTGCTAAATTGCTGTCTCACTATTTTTCTTTTTTTTCTGCAAACTTGATATCGTATTTCAAATCAAAATTAAGTTACAAAAAAAAATTGTAGGAATGACGCAATGCTGAAAGTTTAGGGCAAATTCACCTTATAATCGGCCAATCCCCTTCTTTGGGTACGAGCCATTTGCACAGGGAAACAACAACAACAACATTATTAAGTGTTCGGCAGTTTTCTTCTTCCTCTCCACACGCACTGCATACTGTGTCTACCCCTTCGTATTTGGCCCGATATGTCTTGGTTCGCAGTACTCCCGTCCTGGCCTCAAACAGTAGAGAACTACCCCGAGTATTATCATAGATCCTTTTCTTGGCAATTTCCTGCTTACAAGTTCGATAGACCTCTAGTGCGGACTTCTTAATCATGCCCATTCTCCACATGTCAGTACCCGTTTCCTTCACTTTCTTCTTAACCGATAGTTTCTTTTGGTTTGGCCACTTGCTTTTTCAAAGTATTTACCAGTCAACTTCCTGGTTCGCTTCCTCCATATTGTATCGACATTCTTCATGTACAAGTAGCTGAAAACCTTCCTAGCCCAACGCTCCTCCCCCATTTCTCTCAATTGCTTCTCAAATTTTATCTTGCTGCTAGCTTCCCTGCCCTCAAATGATGTCCATCCCATATCACCTTGTACTCCATGATTTGGTGTATTCCCGTGAGCTCCTAAAGCAAGCCTACCTATTCCACGTTGCTTAATTTCTAATCTTGCTTGAACTTCTGATCTCATGCACAGGACCGCATTGCCGAACGTCAGCCCAGGAACCATGACCCCTTTCCATATTCCTCTCACAACATCATACCTATTGTAATTCCACAGTGCCCTATTTTTCATGACTGCTGCATTCCTGTTACCTTAGTCTTCACGTATATTTCGTGTTCCTTCAGATACTCGGTCCCATTGCTTGTCCATACGCCCAGATATTTGTATTTATCTGTTATCTGTAGCGTGACCTCCTGTATTCTAAGCTCACTATCTTCGTTGTCATTGAAAATCATGACTGCTGATTTTTTCTTACTGAATCTAAAGTCTAACCTATCTCCTTAATTACCGCAGATGTCCATCAATCTCTGCAAATCTTCCTTGTTGTTGGCCATTAGCACTATATCATCTGCATACACTAATGCTGGTAGTGCCGGTCAATAAGTTTTCCTTGTTTGACTAAGAGAGGTTGAAGCCCAATCACTTCCCTCTAATTTTGCCTCTAATCCTTGTAGGTACATCATGAATAATAAGGGTGACAGGGGGCACCCCTGCCTAAGCCCCCGTTTTACCTCTGCCGGCTTGGATAGCTGTTTTCCCACTTTATAACTACCTTGTAGTAGTGTAGGCTGCAAGCGCTCCTTGCGGAAAAAGCACTACGAGGAACCTTCCGTCTACATGGGAAAGCGTGCAATGTGCAAGCATCTTTCTAGAGGAGGCAACTGGTGCGTGGGTCAGCGCCATGACCTACTACACTCCTGACCTGTTCAGATAGCGGGGTTCCTATGGGAGCGCGTGTCCCCGCTCTCGTTCAACCGCTCACCATTGGTGGCGCTACCTATAACCTGTTCGTCTGTTTCTTTACGGTTGTTTTGTAGGCGCTGGTATAAGAATGCCTGCATTCTGTAGTGAACTGGCGGCATATATGTGACTATTTCTTCCCATACATTGCTGGTTAAGCAAGGTGTTCAGAGCGCTTGAGTATTTATAGCACACTGGTTGACAAACGTGGGAACCCGTAGATTTACACGATGTAGGGCAGCCTATGCGTGGTAGCGTGCATTTTATTGCAAAAAAAATTCTGAATGTCTTTTTAGTATTATTATTTCTGAATAATTCTAAATTTTGGATCATAATACGCACTACGAGTGCTTTGTTGGTCAAAATTTGACCACAAAGAGTGAAGATGACGTCAGCGAGCAGGTGCTGACTAGCGCCACGCCGCTCGTAGGTGACGGCCCTAGCGGCAGAAGGTATGAACTAGAACGTGGGCGCTGGAAGAGGTGCTCTCTGGGCAGGTCAGGAGTGTAGTAGGTCATGGTCAGCGCTAGCTGAAAGCTTGCTATCTCGCAAGCTGCTCGGTACGTGTTCTGTGCTCGAACACTACTGTGGCTGGTAGGTGTTCTGTGACGAGGTGCTAGGTGGCCGTCCGACGAGTTCGGTGAAAAATGGTCCTCGAAAGTACAGTCGTTTGGTGAGTAGCGGTTGCTGCGTGGTTCGTCGCGATCTCCTGTTTCATTGTTTTGTGGCGTACAATCTCTTCTACTGTTATTGCTTTTTGGTACTAGTCTTCGGAACGGTGATATGACTTAGCACTTTGAGTGCGAGGCTTAACATTCTCGTTATGCTGGCAAATGCCCGGAAAATACAGCGTGGTTTCTGCCTGCCTTCTCGATTCTTGTGTTTCAGTGTGGACAATAGTGAGTACATGCGGAATGGCGACTTCCATACCAACGCGTCTACAGCGCAACAGGAAGCTGTTAGTTTGGTGTGGCCACTCCAAGACGCGATCAAACCCGGAGAACAACGTTGGCTTGCTGACACTAGCAAGGTAAACACGTGTTTCATAGGTAGTCTGAAATACAAAAGAAAACGTCGCCTTCGCCGCCTGGTGGATCAGTGGCTAGGGTGCCCGGCTGCTGGCCCAAAGGTCGCGGGTTCAAAGGTCGCGGGTCGCATTTCGATGGAAATAGTAGAGGCCCGTGCACTGCGGCGTCTCTCATAATAATATCGTGTATTCGGGACGTAAACCACACATTATTAAACGTCTACGATTCTTATACCCGTGCCACACGGGCAGAAAAAATGGCATTTACCCCCGAATGCCTTCAGATTTATTGCCATTCGCGCGGTGCCACACGGGCGAACAAAATGGCATTCATCCGAATTGCCATTCGCCACCAACTGCCTTCGCCAGAACTCAGTTTGACTGAGAAATGCCTACTCTCGACGACACAGCTCGCGAAGTGCGATTTACCTGAAAGTATATAAAACCAGTCATATTGAGCTAAAAATGAAATTTCCCGTCTTTTATTTGCACTAAAGTCTTAAAAAGATGCTTTGAACGTTATACGAAGAAAATAAAGTATTGATAATGAAACGCTTGTCAATTTAGTATAGTGAACTAGAAGTACTTCTAGTTCACTATAATTTTAGTGTCTATGTACGCTGTGGATCTGACTAGTGTTGGCTTAGGTTGCTACGGTCGGCTGCAACGTTGTAAAACAAAGCAAGAAACTAAAACTTAGGACAGCGTAATACGCTTA